>CABFOV010005749.1:0-40164 GCA_902141375.1 Timema poppense
TTTAGTGGTGAAATCCTTTTCACATTGTTTCTGAGAAGCTCGTGTTTCTTCATGGATGAATCTTAAAAGGATACTCTACATACATTACTTTAAATAAAATTTAACTTCATCCATGACTTTTTACATAATTTAAATTAATCCAAACCATTATCATTACATGAACTTACTGGACTCTGTCACAATTATATTTTTGGCTTAGTCATTCTTTTCCTTCGTTTCTAAGTGAAAGGATTCTTCATGGAGTATATAATTTTTGTACTTAGATTAAATCTGGCTCGTGCAAAGAGTTGAGGTGCGGCTGAAGGGAGTGCGAGTAATTTTAAAGTTTTTATAGCATTGCATTTTATTGGCCAAAATAAATCAAATATTTCTCCAGTAGCAACGTAGAGTTTAGTTTTCTGCCCATTCTCATCTCATAAGATCTTGAATATGTGTTAAGGGTGTCCTGGAATTTTGTCAAAACCTTTTAAATAAAGAGAAACATTTTTTGACAAAATACCAGGACACCCTTGACAGATATTCAAGATCTGTTGATATTAGCATGTGCAGAAAACTAAACTCTACGTTGCTATTGGAGAACTATTTGATTCATTTTGGACAAAAAATTTCAACTCTATAGAAACTGTAAAATTACTCGCGCTCCCCTCGGCCGCATCTTAAGTAGTGAATGAAATTTAGTATTTAAATCAAAGTATTTCATCGTATGCGCAACATTTCAGTGTTCAGTTTCGTATTGATTTTTGAACAGGGCTTTTGTTTTGTAAACGTGAAAAAGTGGCTAAAATGTTTACAACGAGGGCAGAACAGGGTGGCATGGGCATATTTCCCCCAAAGGAAATAATCCCCCTTACCCCAACTGGAATTAACTCCTTCCAACCCCTGCAATAAAATCCCACCTCAGACATTTATTTCCCACCCTCGGATATTCTCGAATATTGAGCCGAAAAAATCCCCTTTTATCAAACTCCAAATAGCTTCTATATGCATCCAAGTGTGAAATATTTGTCAGGGGTTACCTACGAAATTTTAAAGTTTCTTTAATGGGCATCTTAATTACGCCCAAGATTTAGGTCCAAGATCACTCACTCTAAATATATTTTAAGAAAATTCTAATTTCAGAAAGACCACCCCAAATATTCTCCAAGAGCATTCAAAAAACTACTTTTTATATAGAAAAACAATCACAAATTTGCTATGAAACATAAACTCAAATAAGTCAGAACTAAACATATAAAAGCACAAGTACGCTGAGTTGTAAACTATGAATTGTTTATTTATATATGTGGCACTGAAATAAATTTCATAGTGTGTCATAGCTCAAAAAATGTATCAAATAATATTCTCTTTTATTTTTGGCAAAGTTGACAAATGAATGGGTTTTTTACGCGACTCGGTAGCCGCATTGTCTAACGCGCTACTCTCATGTTAGTTAAATACCAAGCCCCCTTTCCCATAACAAGTGCAAGTACACATTAAGATGGTGTTAGATCACGGTTCACCTAAATCAAACAAGCACACCATGATCACTTTAGACTAAAAGTTATAGACTATCTACCGTCGAAAAATACAAAAAATATTATATATTCAAACTAAAACATTCAACGAACACAAGTAAAATTTCAAAATTAAATAAGAACTGGCTTAATTAAGAGTGACCGCCTCTGTGGTCTAGTGGTCTGAGTATCTGGCTACAGATCCAGAGGTACCGGGTTAAAACCCTGGCGCTTCCAGATTTTATGTGATACAGTGGGTCTGTAACGGGGTCAACTTAGCCTCATGAGGTTAAATGAAGAGCTACTTGAATAATAATAAAAAAAGGTGCTCAGGTCTATAATGCCGTGTTTGAGGGTTGGAGGTATCATTGTGCTGACCAACACACCATGAGAGTTGGCACCAAGGCCCCCTTCAGAGACCGCTTTCAGCTTCTCCGTTAGCAAATTCTAGAGATAAAGGCGGGGTTTCACACACATCCACAGAACGGAAGCGTTGCTAACGGTCTAGATGTTGGCACAAAGAATGACTGTGTGGGAAACCCTCCATTTATCTCTAGAATTGCAAACGGATCACTACGATGGCCATTAGCAGCGCCACCGAAGTGGCCCCGTCCGAAGGGGGCCTAATTCGTCAACCAGTCGGCAGCCACTCGGTAGGTATAGCCCGCTTGTGGGATGTTGACATGATGCTATTTTTTATTTTAAGTAACTGTAACTTATCAAGTTGGCAACAAACGTAAAGGACTAACGCCTGCTAACCGATGTTTTTGGGGAGGGTGGTCTGGACCCCCATGATCCTCTCCTGTTGGTCACGTCACTGCCCGAAGGGAAATTTAAAATTGACTAATAAATTACATTTAAGTCCTAGATACCCTCTTCGTTGGTTGAATGGTCTAATGCGTCTCTCTCGCAGTAAACTGGACTGCCAATAACGGTGAGCTTGAGGTTCGAATCTCGGTTGGGTGTACGGAAGGTGGTTTTTCCTTAAGGTTTTCCATCCTCCCTCTACGCAAATACGAATACACTTCCTCTAATAATAAATTTCCTCTTCCCTAACCTGTTAGTGTAATTAGTACATGTGGGTATAATCCTAAGAGGTATTAAGACGTGGTGCCAATATATAAATAATTCCTAGATGACAAAATGTATTACATCATCTATAAAAATATTTGATGTATGATTAATTTTACAGGTTCATCGGAGCACCTAATAATAAGAAAATCAGGTGACCTGGTGGTCTAGGGGTAATGTGTCAGACTTCTATGCTGGTGGCCGGGGTTCAATCCTCGGTCGCGGCAAAGATTTATCTGATTACCAAACCCTTCCTTCACCTCTGACAAGACATCTTGTGAATGTGAAGAATGCCAGGCCTCCACCGTGGTTCGGATTCCACGTTAAGCTGTAGGTTATTTATTTCATCTCACAATCACCCTACCATTACACATTAGCGTAAGTGCGTATAACCCGAACGGGTAGTAAGACGCGGTGCTAATAATAATAATAAGAAGAAGAAGAAAATCGATAATGTCCATTGAACCGAAGAGGAATCTAGTTTGTGAAGCTCCACCTTAAATCAATCATTTAAACTTTAAAGGGCTACAATTTGAAGAAAATATCGGCTTCTCTTAGTAAACCACACCTAATATATTGAAGAAAAAACTCTATTCTGATAGTTAATATTGATTATTCTTTTCAGTATGTAGGATGAATAGATAAAACTATGGACACTGAAGAGAGCTAGAATGTTTTGTTTGGGAATAGTTCTCATTCAAACATAAAGGTTTCCGCCAAATACATTTTCAATTAATTATTAACTATTCTAAAATTTACGATTATATATATATTTGTAAGCCCACGACCTAATTTATAAGAACATTTATATAATATTGTGTGCTATGGATTGCGATTGACAAAACGAGGGTTGCAGGTTGTTGTGATTAGCCTGTAAACAAATATAATAGAGTAGCTGACCATATAAACATTGTCAGCACTCCTTAGTCAGAAACAATGCCAGAGAGCAGGATATAATGTATTGGATCCAGCCATCGGGGTTGACTAAGCAACATCACAGTCTAGGGGTCACTCTGCCCAATTCGACACTACGTGAGCTAGGACGCCAGTTCATCAGTATTCGTAGAAGAAGGCTACCGCTCGATCCCAAGGTACCAGGGTCCGGAGACCATGTAGAGACCACCTAAGAGTCAGACAGGCCATTGGATATTCCTAGCAACACCTTGTTTTGTCACAATCTTCCTAATTTTATTTAAGTTCTTTCATTCTTATATTATTTTCAACATCACATTTGTAATATAATATTAATACTAATAACCCTCTTTAACAACCAAGTCTAACGTCAATAACGAACCCACACTAGTATAAACAATCAATCACCTTCCCCCATTCCTCGCCCTCCTGGCCGATTCAAGGCAGACATCATTGGGACAAAGGGGGGAAAGTAACATATTTTATATTTTACTATGGAAAAATAAAATTTATGATACAATACAAAATACCTGGCACATTAAGGTTTTAGTCTGGGTCATTATTCGATTTTTATCCCTTATATAATCATTTATTAACAGTAAAAGAGTATAATTACTTTTTAGTATATGATTAATAAAATATAATTTGGTTAAAATATATACATATATTGTAACGCCACTGATTTGACCCTAAATAATATTTGAAAGCATTTACAATATTCTCCTCTTAATTATATATATATATTATTTTATTTAAATTTTATATTTTATTACTTGACGCTTAAAGCACATCTTCTTCTAAACTATTCAGATATGAAAGTTACCAGATTCTAACTAGGAAATGACTAGTTATTTCTTGTTTGTAAGCTCACGCCCTGAAGTTAGGAAGCATCAGCTACTGTCACTAACTTCAGTGTGTGACGTAGAGTTGAGTCAAAATTGCAATGTAAAAGTCTTAAAAATTAACTTCCTGCTCTCGAACCACCCAGAATAATGTAGATGTTCAATTTGAGGCCGTGTCCGGTTCTAGGCCAATCTGTATCCTTCTATACGTTTTCGCGAACTAAACATTCTAGGGAGTTCTATTGAACTGAGATATATATCACGGGTGGTGCAATTTCAGAGCCCACTTTGATGTCAGTCATCGTCACTGACATACGTGTGCTCGGCTCTTGTGCAACATGGTCATTTTTCAATACAAGAATCAATAATTTTCATTGAATAAACTAAAATCAACTTTATCTGACGTTATTTATTTCTATCACAAAAAGTGAAGCCCAATAACTATTACGTAAGATAGCAATAGGCGCACAACGTGGACCCATAGCAATATACTTCGAAACATAGCGTAATTAGCGGCCTAACGTGGAACCAGCTAATTAGTGACGTTACAATTGGCATCCAAACGAGGGTCCCGTAACGAGAGGTGTACAAATGGCTCCCAACGTAGAGGCAGTTACAAGAAAGTTATAAATAGCAGCACAACGAGGGGTGTTACAATATGTATATTTGAATTAATTGTAGAATATTTAGTCATGTGAATACTACCGTGCCACCCCTATGAAGATAAGTTAAAGCCACATGTAAGTGTGATCGGCTACATCTGTGCTTGTGTAGCAGTTTCAAATATATAAAATGTGCTACCTTAAATTAGACGATTCATGGCACTATCTTAAACGTACATTCCAATTTAAAGGTAATTTACTTAAATTTCCGGCAGATCTGAGTACAACCCCTATGTATATTCGTTGTAGGTACCTATGAGCATAATACCCACTATGTGTGCTCGTGTGGCAGTTTAAAATACTGAAGATGTAACACTTTAAATTATCGTAAGATATAGAACGTGTGTCTCCTTAAATTAGACTATTCATGACGTTATTTAAAATGTAAATTCCACCCTCAATTTTATCTTTTTCAGATTGTCGGGAATATCCAGGGTTTTATCCCCAAGGTGAAACAGTTTCAATGTATATATGAACAATTTGTTTTAGATCTCAATTATTTTATTGTGTCATTCAATGTTTTGGCTGCATGCATGGCATATTGGACTAGATCAAAGTAAGTCAGTGTTCACTACTAAGGTTTAAGTGGTTTTTACTTGAATTTATAAGCTGACAGCATTAGTGGGCACATAGACTAAACAACAGCGCCTCCTAATCTCGTTTAGTGGTGATTAGAATTACTCATCCTAAATTCAATACATCTATAATGTTGAGTTAGCAGTTGGAATATCTTGGCCCTAAGCTTTATTGTTTAAAAAGTAGACAAACTTGTATAGGTGCCAATAAACCAAATTTCAAGGTTTGGCGTGTGTATTTTTGAAAATACAAAATAGTTATTGACGATTTAATCGATGAGGCCAAAAAAGATGTGCACTCTCATAAGTGTAGAGTAAGAATGTAAAAAATAATAATTTGGAAAACATATTTGGAACACACATAATAATTTTTTTAATAGGTTCTCAATTCCTCGTCAACTAACGGCAAGGAAAATATGAGCCTAACTTCTTAAGCCAAGCAGCCACTATTCTTAGTGATATGTAAATTACTAAAAAATAAACATATTTCAAACCTATAACTTATTATAACTCTTGTAACTTATTGTAAGATAATTTAAGAACAAAATGCAGTGCGGGTGATAGATATTTATGGCTTGTTCATTCAAGATGACGGAACCATCAACTTGGATTCGTTTGAACGGAATGTGCTTAAATTTTATAATAAATAGTCAACACTGAAGTGCACGTTATTTGTTGCGGGAATAACCCAGAGTGCGCGTGTATATAAAAGTGCTATCTCGTCATGTATACCCGCCATTCCAAAAGATCAACACACGATTTATGTGAATGTTCAGCTATTTATACAAAGTGTTTGTGTAGCATGATGGCATAATTGGAAAGGAGGGAGTCCGAACACTAGTATAAACTAGTAGTAAACTAATAGTTGGGGGTTAACCCATACTTTCATACCTAAACCTTCTGACTAACCAAACATCGCACTATACACAATTTTATTTAATCAACCTCTTTACAAGTCCGTCACTTTATTGTTCCTTTGATCTCCCATCAAAAAGCGCCATCATGGCAAGTAGCCCACATAGATCACAAGCAGCAACAAATGAGAGGGAAATTAATCCAAAAGACATGTATCTAATTCAGTAATGTAGATATACATAATTAGTGGGCATTAGTGAATGATTAAGAGGGCCAGGGGGGAAGGAGAAGAGGGGGGGGGTGATAGGTCAAGTTAATTAGAAAAATTCAAACACCAAACATAAAATTTATGAGACTACATTGTAACATTAAGGTATTTTCAAGTTTGTGTGTACAATCTATTGGTGAAGCAATTTGCCTTAAAGAAAATTCGAGGGTATTATAAATTTTTTATTTATTTCTAAACCTATTAAAATGATTTGATAACATAATATATTTCATATTTGATTCTTTTATAGGTTTATGGGTCATCCTTAAAACAAAAGAATATATATGGTTATTGGAATCGACGTGGGATAATCTTAGTAGGGACCTACTTGAAAACTATACTATAAAGTGGGGGCGATTGGGGTGATCGCACCTCCCATTCATAATGAATAGATTTTATATGAATAAAAACTTATTTTAGTAATATATATATTGTACATATTTTCTTTTTTCTGTGAGAGTAACTTTTTGTTTTATGTTGTTTTCTTGTGTTGAAATTACAAATATGCTTATCAAAATGGTGGTTTTATTAAAATTCATCTTATTATGATTATGACTATTATTATAGCTAAAATATTTATTTTAATAATTTAGTAACTTCATCAATATTAATTAAATATTATATTTATACTTGAGGACCCTGAAAACCAATGACCCTTCCTGACTACAATATTTGTATCCATCCTCGCTTAAGAACACAATTTGTGAGGAGAAAATGTTAGCTGCAATATATCTATTGAATTAAATTTTATTAAATGGGATGAATCATAAATTTAACATATAATTTTTAACCTATATCGCCAACAGAGATCAGTTCCACAGTGTTTCACTTTAGCCTGATCGTTATATAGGCCTACACAAGAAGTGACAGCCCTACTAATAAAACTGACGATCTATGATTAACCTCAAATATCTCATTGCTAGGATCGTTAGTGTTTTACGACACCAGAAAATATTACTCTGATAACCTATGTTATTTTTGGCAGGGCTCCGAAATTGGGGGGAGGGCGGGGTTGCTCAAGCCCCCCCGTTTCTATTTTGTAGGGGCTTGGACTATATAAATGGATTTTCCTTCTAATTGTGAACGTGACAAAAATTCTGTACTAGACGCTGGAGCGCCTTAAACATAAGGCTATTTTAGAAAGTAAATCCATTCAGTCCCGACTTTAAGGCCTTATAACTCGAAAACAAGGACGAGAAGGGATACTTATAATTATATGGGGTGAAATAGAAAAGTTTTCTGTATGAAAACCCAGCATTGTTGGCCATTTTATTCAGTAAACTCAATCATCTCCTTCTTTGAGGCTCTCTCTGCCATTTCTTGTTTAATTCTGTACTACCCTTGGTGCCTACTGCCATCTCTGTTCAAAATATGAACTTTATTTTATGCGAGTTCAATTTTTTTAAATTGTGTTAACTAGAATCGGTTTGGTTATAGAGGATGTGGAATAGCTAGGTCCAGTCATTTGTTTTATTATTAATACATTTTATTTACATTTATTTAAGATCTTGAAAACTAACCCGTTTAAATTAGTTATAAATAAATGTATGTAAATTTAATTTTGCGATTTTGATCATGTTTATTTTGTGCGATGTCAAAATAATGAAAAAATAAATACATATTTCTGTAAGTTAATTTAATTCCATGACCCATGGCCATATGTGGTAGATTTTGAGAGCAAACCATCCTAACGTGATCCTGTTTATTTTATGCAATATCTAACTAATGAAAAAAACATGTATTTCTAAGTTTTATTTGGCACTGTGTCTTACTACCCGTTCGGTGTGTACATTTAAGTACTTATTACACTAATGGGTTAGGTATTTGTAAGGTTGATTTTAGAGGAAGTAAACCATCATTTGCGTGGAGGGAGAGTGGAAAACGATTTATGAAAAACCACCCCAGTTCACCCGACCGAGATTCGAACTTGGAACTTTGTATGACTATGGATTAATTGCGCCGCGCTTTGGGCGTCAATTGTAACACTATGGAATCAATCGCCCCGTATTGGGCGTCGATTGAAACACTACGGATTAATTCCCTGATATAAGAATGCTGTGATGATTTATAGGTTGTCTAAAGCTCCGTGATCGTGCGCCTATCATCACTGTACGGAAAATATACCGTTTAACCAGCTGTCTATAGCCCCGTGTTCGAGCACTAATTAAATCGGTATATTAATAGAATTGAAGAAAGATAACTGTTGATCGCTGTTTATTCACACACGGTTTATTTAAATGACACCTGTTAATTACGTATACATATTCCAATTAAATGTTTTATATCACCGCACACTTGTGATATTAATGTAAGTTATTTTATACTGTGTTAGACTGACTGCGTTGTGCGTGGGCGTGATCTCGCTGGAGATGTTTGGATCCCGGAGATGCCTTAAACATACGCACAATGGTTTATATATCACATACCCCTTGCCTTTTTCTCCCCTCATCAACAGTGTGAAATCTATCTAATAGAAAGAGTCCTGGAGACAGGTTTTTTGAAGGCTAGCTTCTTATTGGTATAGGGAATATGCGTCTTCTGCCAAATAGGCCCTACTGCGAAGTTGTTCCTTTTAACAGGAAGTGACGCAGTTATTCTTTTAACAGGAAAGATGGTATAAAAAATATATTTTAGTGGTGAAATCCTTTTCACATTGTTTCTGAGAAGCGCGTGTTTTTTCATGGATGAATCTTAAAAGGATACTCTACATACATTATTTTAAATAAAAACTACCTTCATCCAAGACTTTTTACATAATTTAGATTAATCCAAACCAATATCATTACATTTTCCCATCCTCAGCAGTCTAGCTCAACACAAAACTAGCACGTTACGGTATAGCTAACTACGCCAC
Organism: Timema poppense; assembly: GCA_902141375.1. NCBI lineage: Eukaryota > Metazoa > Arthropoda > Insecta > Phasmatodea > Timematidae > Timema > Timema poppense. The sequence goes on from CABFOV010005749.1 coordinate 9,533, forward strand.
CGAGTTGTGTATATTTCTAAGTTAATATAATTCCATAGCCCATGGGGTCATGTGATAGATTTTGTGGGACAAATGTGTACTTCTAGCCTGGTGAAAGTTGTGTGTGATGATTTTTGGTAACATAAATTATTTTAAACCAAGTTGATAGTTAAATAAATCTTTTTTTCCTGTGCTCAACAATCATGTATGACCTTAATTTAACTCCATTAATTCTTAAATATGAAAGGTGTAGGCCTATATGGGCCTGTAACAAGCAAAAATCGAAATAAATTAATATCAATATATGTAAATTATCTTACAATACCGGCCATATCTAAGTAGATCTGCTCCAAAACTGGCCAGATATGAGCAGATTAGATTTTTCCACATGTATGGTAAGGATTATGTTTACTGTAACTGATGGATACATCTTCCTTTAATTCCCATCCCGCAACCTCCCCCCCCCCCCCCNCCCTCCCATGGCAAAAGTATATCCAACCTCAACTTATACCAACCTATAATACGTACCAATTTAGTCTTCCTTGCTTTATTTTATATAATTATTTACATGTTTGGCTTCCTTTTCTATGACTACTTTTATTTAGCACCCCGTCTTACTCCATTTTCAGGTTTTACGTTGCTAACCTCATTATATAAGTGTACTTTGGGCCTTACCTAGGATGGGAACTATATAGGCCTGTTTGGTGTTCAACACCCACGCCTAAAAATATTAATTATTATATTCCTGCTCAATGTGTAGGTTAGTAAGATTTCTTTTAATTTAAATTGTAATAAATTTCTTCAATGTCCATACAAATGTGTAAGTACCAATAAAGTGAATTTTGAGTTTGGTTAGGTTTAACTATTTAATTCAGTAGGTTACAAGCAAGTTTTTAATTGTTAAAAAAAAAGTTTTAAAACCAGTTATGCTCTTTATATTGACGAACTTTTGTTCTAAAATAAACCATGTCTATTTGAGATGCGAGAAATTATTAGTGTAGACTCTATAAACATATTAAAGTTGTTTTTAAAGCAAAGTAAATGTTAAGAAAAATCCCAAAAAATGTTTATTTTATAATACAAGTTTGTTAATCAAGAAAGTAGGCCTACAAGTTTTGTGGAAGATTCACTTGAACACTTTTAACGTGTTTAGCCATTTTAAAGATGTTACTTTATAGGTTTTTAAAGTCTTTTCTGATAGCTTACACAGTATAACCTTTATAATCCAAACTAATTGGGACCGGGGGTGGTTCGGATTATCAATTATGTATTTTATTTTATAAACAAGACTAATAGAATACAATATAATAGGTTACAGTACAATAAATGTGTTTTAAATATATATATATATATATATTTACTAATATCGATGATTAAGATGCAAAAAGATAGGCTGTCTAATATTTTTATAACAAATCTAATCACCCATTGATAATAATACATCTGTATTATGACTTATTTTACTTTTAGATGAATTTGTATTACCAAACTTTCAGGCTATAAAGGTTATACTGTTGTTCTAAAACAAACTCTTTAGGAAAATCTTTGTTACCGCCCACACTAAACTAAAAGGAAGGTGAGGGTAAGCTACATAAAGTTATAAAGAAGAAAGACATTAGCAACAATTTAATAACCATATGAAAGTTTTATTTAAAATAATAACAGTTTAAACAAAAATGTACACGACCTCAAAAATCCATCAGGTGTTGTGTTGAAAATCATATTAAACAAATGTGCAGTACTATCATGCGAATGTTTCCAAACATGAAACATCTTCTTAAGTCAACTAGGTCAGTCTGGAAGAGACAACCACTTGATCCAACAACACCATGTCAGTTTCACAACAGTGAATATTGACAAAATAACCTAGAGTGTTGACTATCCGAGCAAATTACTTTATAAATGTCTAGTCAGATATTTATTGACTACAAAAAGAAAAGAGCCTAATGGGCATATTTTAAATTGGTACGAAAGTTGTTTGCTACGCTACATTGATTAAAGAAAAAAATAAAAAAAAGGAAGTTAAATTTAATATCGTACGGATATTTCGGGGAACACAAGAGTTTGGCTTACAGACCATAGGTCAAAATCCCGCGGGACTATTAAATGTTGACATAACTACGGACGTTAACAAGATCCTTACTTGTTAATAAAAAATATATAACATATAAAATAAGTCTATATAAACCACAATTAAATTCAATTTAAATCATTTGGAAAATATTCAAAGTAAAAATCAATCCATTAGCAAAATTTTACGTTACTTCACTAAATAATTCAAAATAAAAAACATCGTCAAAAGATGAGTTTACATTAACAGCTAAATACAGACAATTCAAATTAAATACTTCTAGCAAAAATTAGTTCAAAAAATATGTCAATCTGATATATTCAGTGACCTCACTGACACTAGCGCCTAATTGGTGGCAAAAAGGAATTAGGTGTCTCATTACAAAATTTAGTATTACAAAGAATATTAATTTTGGCAAATAGTTTATGTTGCCTATTGAGGTTTATTCCAATAAATACATTACTTTAATTTCAAATTTGAACAAGCCATAGTTCAAGTCTACTAAAATAATATCGATGAAATAAATATATAGAGAATACGAAAACATCCTGAAAATGTCCAAGTCCAGGGCCGGACTTATCCTGACGGCGTCTAATACAATAGCCTAGGACATGACTTCTCATGAAGGCGTCCAATTTAATAGTCGATTCGTCTTCAGAATCACCAGGCTTAAATAGTGTTTCTAGTCGTCTGGGGTTGAAAGGGGGTCGGGGGGGTTGTCGATATACGTCGGTGACGTCCCATAGGCCACTTCGATGGATGAAAATCAGCACGTATACCATCGATCAAGCTTGGATTGGCTGGCCTCTCTTCATCACGTCCGCCAGTGTTGACAAAAGATCTTTTTGACCAGAGCACCAAATGACGTACACACATCACGCGCTGTCTAAGTGGAAGATTTGGTCGATTCCGTCTTGCCCGTAGGGTGGCAAGTTAGTCGTAATTCCGGTACTGTTGTGAGCGTCATTCTTGAGTCCCATTGGAATAATATTGACTCTTAGGCCTATTTTACGCTAGAGAAACATCTTGCTGTGGCATGCTACGTATGGCGACATTATGCGGATGACCCACGGCTTAGTTTACTAACAAAAATAAAAGCAGATGATGGTGTCTTATTTCAAAACTTTACAAGAATGTCTAATATGGACTTTGAATATTTACTGCAGTGGATTACACCACACATTCAAAGATAAGACACTAATTGCCAAGATTTCGACTAGCTATCACATTACGATATCTTGCTACGGGTGACTCATACAAACCTCTTATGTACTTATTCAAAGTATCATATTCTACTATTTCCCTCATAATACCAGAAGTATGCGAGGCTATGTCATCTGTATTGAAAGATTATGTAAAGGTAAGAAATAAAAATGATTACCTTGGTTACATAATTATATCTCTATTTTTCAATAAAAAAAACTTTTACAAACTAAGACTTAGCAGAGTAAAATGTGTTAAGAATTAAAAATATCGTCGAAGGTCATTCGATTAATCGAAAGGCCAGAGTAAAATACCATAGCACTCTGGAGAGAACCAGTATAAACCAGCCTGAATTTCCATACCATACCAGAGAGAACACAGCATAGACCAGAGTAAAATACCCTCCCATCCCAAAGAGAACCAGCATAGACCAGAGTAAAATACCCTTCCATCCCAGAGAGAACCAGCATGGACCAGAGTAGAATACCATAGTATTCCATTGCAAACCAGACTATTCCAGAGTTCAATACCGGAGTTTTCCATTGCAAACATGAGAATTACGAAAAAATAAAAAACCATAGCATTCGAGAGTTACAGACTAACTCTGGTTGTTTCATAACATAGGGAAAACCAGAGTAAAACCCAGAGCTTGGTTTGCTATGGTTTTCTCTGGTTTTTGCCTCTGGTTTCCTCTTGGAATTTTCACCAGGGTTGACCAAGATATTCCACCAAAACAGATTGACTATCATTATTTCTATCCTGATTTCTTTCTATTGGGATATTAGGATTTTCCAGTACCGTTGGTAATGTTTCAGGTATTGCTAATGTATATTGATGGTCATGATATGTAGATTGACTGCCACTATTTCTATCCAGACTAATATCTGAAGTACTTGGTGATGGTATCACTATTGGCTCGGGGGTTAATATTGGTGTCCTATTTGTAACAATCTGTTAATTGTCATATAGCCCCAAGGCTGCTTTGAATAAAACATTACCAATAATATGTTTGATATATGTCTGAGATATAGGTGAAAGCTCTCTTAATTCGTTCCCCAACATATTCTCCATAAATACTGTAATCATCTCTCTTTGCAGAATTTTTCATAATATGGTATGCTTCTTCTGCTCTTCTTTAATTTTATGTGTGGGATACGAGATTACATGATATTTTTTTCTTTTTACTTGATTTATCTTCAGCTGTGCCGCCATCTTGGGATGCCAATGTTGATGTACTGGTAGGTGGACGCATGTTTGCATTCATATCTTCCTCAAGATTAGTCTTATCATCACTGTTTAGATTTGTATTAAAAATTACATTTTCATTCTGAAACAATATTAATAAATACATTTTTTTTTCAGGTTCCAAGAGATGAACAGGAATGGAAGAATGTTGCCCATAATTTTGAAATTAAGTGGAACTTTCCTCACTGTATAGGAGCCATTGATGATAAACATGTACAAATCATATGTCCTGCCCATACTAGAACTGAATATTTCAACTATAAAAAAACATTTATCATTGTACTTATGGCAATTGTGGATGCCAACTATTGTTTTCAATATGTACATATTGGGTGTCAAGGCCGTATGTCTGATGGAGGAGTTTACAAGATTAATTCATTTAACAAAGCACTAAAAGAAAATCTGTTAAAAATACCTCATCCAGAACCACTGCCTGGCAGGGAAAAATTAAGACCATATGTTTTAGTAGCTGATGATGCATTTGCATTAACTACTAACTTCATGAAACCATATGTTGGCCAGTTATCTCAGTCACCAGAAAGAGTTTTTGACTACCGACTTTCTAGAGCAAGAATAGTGGAAAATACTTTTAGAATAATGGCCTCTGTTTTTAGAGTTTTTTGAAAGCCCATGCAACTAAAAGTGGATAAAATTACGAAAGATTGTATATATCTGCACAACTATTTAAGAAAAATAAAAACTTCAAGACCAATTTACATGCCATCAGGAAGTTTTGATACAGAAGATTTAGAAAATGGGGTAATCATGCCTGGAACTTGGAGACCAATGACTCAGAATGATACAGGATTAACAAGTTTAGATAGGGCACCTCTAAGACCTCCAACTGATGCAAAGCTTGTTCGAGAAGAATTCAAGGAATGAAACTTAATCTCATATTTTATTTTTATTTATTAGGAATTCATATTTAGTACAAAACGTTAAAATTATAAATACACCTACTGTAAATAATGTAATTAGATGAACTTACAATTGAACTGGACATTCCTGGGCGTGATTCGGTCACATCCAGTATAAACTGTAATGTGCCATATGCAAAAAAATGTTTACTGTCATTTATAAATCCAGAACCACTTTTTTTTATTGGTAATGCGATTGTGTTCCCTATGGAATGCACTTTTAATGTTATTTATTTTCTTTTTGATACGATCTTCATCCAGATCGTGTCTTCGTGCAAGACCAAGTAAAGCATCACGTTTTATTCTATTGTTTTTATAATTTGAATTTCGGACATCCCACAACACTTCACACTTTCTATAATCTTCGATAAAATCAAGATATTTTTCATTAGACCACTCTATGACCACAATCTGTGAAAAAAAACCCCAGCAAAACATAACCTGAAAACTGTTTTGACGCATGAAAATGTCGCATGAAACCCGGATACAAGGTCGACAGTATGCCACATGACGCAAGGTGTTGCCAAACCACAAGATTCTTGCTACAACGTGAGACATTTTTATTTATTGTGACATGCTACAATGTTGCAAGGTCTTGCTCTGGTGTAAAATAGGCTTTAGGTTCTATGAAAGATTTAATTTGCAAAGTATTTTTTACAATATTTTTATTTTGCAGTATTTCAGATAAGTGTGTATTGGGATCTTGAAAATTATCCAAGTTGGCGTGTTCATTGAAAGGAGTATAGTCTTCATCTTTCTGATCAAGTTGTGTCAAGTATTCTTGTTCATTCTGCAAAGATAGAATCAAACATTTGGAATCCTTCCAAGACATTTAACTAAATCGTACTAATCAAAGTAAATTCACAAATTTTGAATAATCATCAAATCAAATCATATTATTCAAGTTGAATATGCTAAAATTATTATGTCAAATAAAAAAGTTACACATTATAAAAAAAATATCAGACGAAAAAATATCAGACGCTATTCCAATATAAGTTATAATGCATAAATGTAAGGTATTAAACATGTTCAAGCAACAATAATTTATCTTATCATACCTAAGTCAGTCTTCAAAGTTAACACACTTCTTACCTTTTATCCAAGGATGAGGTTATAAGCTATATGCCGATCTTATAAAGATTCTTTCATTTAAAAAAAAAGGTGTGGCTTAGTTTTCGGTCAATAGGATAAGTATTTAATATACCTCACACAAATTGTTACTAAAAATATAGTTACAAATTTTAGGCACATTGTGGGATTTGCAAAGACTTAAATCTATTGATTTTTTTTTGTTTGGTTTGATTCGAGTTATTAAATTTAATAATATAAAATTTGAATAGCTTTGCAGGCTCCTAGTAATATCTATTTGTATGTGTGTGTGTGTGTGTGTGTGATGTGTGTCAAAATACCATCTGAAGTAGTTTTAAGGGGGATTGACCGATTAAGAATCAAACTTTAATTTAAATTTTCTTAAGAGTTTAATCAAAGTCCAAGAAAAATTTGTCAAAAGGATGTATAAAAACCCCCTCAATATTAGTGAGATTCAACCCATACTTGAGACCATGCAATCTCAAGTGTTGTACTTGAACTACACATGGCCATCATTGATTGGGAAGCCAATATACTTGAATTAAATGTGGTCGTCTATGATGGAGGAAACTATTGTGCTTGAACTACATATGGTCATCCATGATGGGGTAATGGTTGTGCTTAAACTAAGCATGGTTATCCATGATGGGGCAATGGTTGTGCTTGAACTACACATGGTCGACGATTGCAAAGGTGTTGTACTAGAACTACACATGGTCATTGTTGATTGTGAGGTTGTTGTACTTGAACTAGCTGTGCTTGTTGTTGATTGTGAAGTGGTTGTACTTGAACTATAAGTGTGGTCGACATTAATGGTGAAATGGGAACTTTAATCCTAGCCTTGTTCGATGGAGGTGATGCATTTTTACTCATTCTTGTGGCTTTCCAAGGCAGTTTTTTTTAAATGCTAATGTAAATTCCCTTCTCAAGTAACATCCTTCTTCCTACCTTTTAGCAACAAACACAAGCAGATCTATAAACCTATGCACTTTAAGTTGTATTATTTCCGACAATATATTCCTGATTTATTTAAATATACTTTGTATTATTTCTGAAAATGTGTTCCTAATTATTAAAAATGTTTATTATAATATTTTATTTTAGTATCTTATAGGTACATCCTAAAGCTAATAGTACAGTTAAAGTTGTAATATCAAATAGGTCCAAATACCAGTAGTGAATATTGTCACCGTCTGCATTTTCTTTTATTTCTAGTATATAATTTAGGTTAGCTATAACCTCCTGAATAGAATTAACCATTTATTTTATCTCTTCATGATATTTTGTCCCGTATGGACATACCTAAATGAATAATTGTGATTTTATTCCAGGCCTTAAATTAAAGATAGTTTAGTAATGACTGATCTTTGAAAATCCAAAATTAACTACATATATATATATATATAGATAGATAACGATTTTATTAAAAATAGTTCCATGAAGAATATGTTTTGTGAAATAAAAATTGATATAATTGTGTTGTAGTGCTCTTGACAAAGTTACATTGATTTAAATTTAATTTGTAGATACTGTAAAGGTCTATGATGACCAAACGTCCGAGATCAGTGTCAGCTATTCGTAACATGAGCCATATTCAGCTATATGAACATTAAGTTAAAGTGCTTAGTAAATAGTCGAAGTCAGATGTGCCTATGTGTGACAGATACCTCCAGATTAGTCCTTAACGGAAATGAGAATAGAGTTTAAGATGGTGTGAACTAGATTCTAGACATTAGGCTATTGACAGTTGTCAAGGAGTGTCATGAAGATGTATGCATTCATCAATGGCGTGCCTTGAGCGCCATTGAGTATTATCAGCGGGTGATAGCCGCAGTGGACAACTAAGTTACAATAATCTGAGACCGTTGGTCAAAGGCAGTTGGTGTGTGTGTGTTGTGTTGTGTGTGCTTGAGCAGCATCGGCGCAGGTTATAAGTGACCTGTTGTGATACCACCCAATGTTCCAAGGCAAGTAGATAATTTAGGGATGAAATAATAGACTGCCACTTTCTCAAACTTCTGGTCATGACCTAAATCTAATGTTATTTTGACAATGCTTATTTAAAGACTTATTCTTAGTAAAACATATACTAGCAACCTATCAGATCGTACAATTTTTTTTATCAGGTGACCTTCTACAACTACCCTTGTCAGCCATCCTCACAAGATAAGTTAAAATGAGGGGTCTTTACATACGGGGGAGTCGGAATGAAAAAATGTGATTACAGTGGTTTACTGAGGAGATTTATAAAAATTTAAAATAATTAGAAAATGGCTATAATGATTTTGTTCAAAATGAGTATATGAAGAGTCTATAACATGATAAACTATATATTTTTATTAAATGGTTTGTTACAAATTTATTCAAACCTTATATTCGAGTGTTTTTATTCATGACTTTTAAACTTCAAACCTTGGCAAAAGAATCAAACCCATGGCACTTGGATTAGCGCACAATACTCTAACCCCAAACTATGAAGGAATTGCCCAGTGCTCTGGGCAATTCTTAAATATTAGTTTAAGGCATAGTCTGTGATGGACGTGTGGAAATCATTGCTAATAATGAGCCATTATCCATACAACAGCTACTGATGACTTGAGGGTTAACATTATGCTTCTGTTTGTACAGTGCTTTTCTTTTTGCACGTGGTCTTACAACTTATTCGCGCCATACGCTTGTGTAATAATTAGCTAATGGGTTATGGATGAGGAACATTGAATTTACAGGAAGTATAACCACATTTGTTGCACGGAGAGTGTGGTAAGATATTTAGGAAAAACTACTTAGTACATCAAATCAATTTTTTTTCGACCAAGTCAGGAATAGAGCCCCAGATGCTTAGCTCAGTAGACAGACATGCTACTAAATGAGCTAAAGTGTCAGACTTTTAAGTTATCCCCTGATCAAAATGTGTGTTAGTATTTTTTATGAATGTAGATAATTTAATAACATAAAAATTTGTTTTTATTTTTGTTTTTAGATCTAAATTTTAGATTGACCTTGAGAATGAAGACAATTATTATGCCCTAGCGTGCAAAAAGAATATAGCTAAGTTAAGTTTGGAACCTATAAAATAATTGACTCAATCAATAAGACATCTTAATATATAATAACGCACTTTAGTGGCCACACGGTCTCATGCTCCACTCTTGTAGTAGACTAGACTGCCGATGACAGGAAGATCAATGTTAAAATCTTTATCATGTGTACTAAGGATGGTTTTTCAAAAGTAGTTTTCCACTTTCTTTCATGCAAATGCAGGTACATGTTCTATAAACATAACCTTTATCATCCTTAAAGCCATTAGCATAATTATTACATGAGTGTATAACCCAAACGAGTAGTAAGAAGCAGCGCTGATAAAAACAAAAATATTTATAACAGCAGAATAGCAGAAATTTGAAAACATAACTCAGTAGATAACGCATTTGCCTAGTGATCATAGGTCTCCTATTTGAGATGAAAAAGGCCATAATGTGCAAATCTGAATTGATAAACTGTTTTTATGTGTGTTTGGGACATTTAATACACAATTTTTACAACTATCACAATTAAAAGGTTTTAGTCAAGGATTATGGGCGTCTCAAAAGACAATTATTTGTAAAACATTTAACAAACTCTTCACACTTGAATGGTTTAGGTACAGACTGAATGCGGGTGTGTCTAATTATTTTTTTTAACTTAACCTCACTTTATACTCAAGTGATTAGGAACCAGATTCATTGTCAGACTTATGTGTGCCTCAAGCGCAGTTTAATACCAAACACAATACTATACTTACTTATAGCAAAAAAGGGCTAGTCTTATTTCCGAAACTGGCCTTTTCCATTCAACCGAAACTGGCCTTTTCCATTCAAGTCTAGGTAGGCGGCGTCTTGTATTTGGTTTCGAACCGCACTTGAAGCACAATAAGTATAACTATGATTATGGCCTTAAGTCCAAATTGAGTGAGGGTCTATATCAATAGCCTTATTTTATGTAAAACATTATCAAGATAATTTCAAACATGAATTATTTAAGTTCAGAATGAGTGAGTGTGTGTCTCAATAGATGGCTCCTTTGTGAGAAACCTTTATCACACTCATCACACTTGAATAATTGTTGAAGTCCAGAATGAGTGAGGATGTGTCTCAACAGATTGTTTTTGCGCTTAAAACATTTACCACACTCTTCACATGTGAATTGTTTAAGTTCAGAATGAGTGCAGGTATTTCTAAATAGAGAGGAGTTTTGTGTGAAACAGTTACAGCACTTTTTACAGTTGAATTGAAGTGCAGAATGAGTGAGGATGTGTTGCAATAGGTAGCTCTTGACTTTAAAACATTTACCACACTCTTCGCATGTGAACTGTTTAAGTTCAGAATGAGTGAGGTTGTGTCTCACTAGATCACTCTTTTGTTTAAAACATTTACCACATTCTACACACTTGAATTGTTTAAGTTCAGAATGAATGCAAGTGTGCCTAAATAGAGAGGACTTATGTGTGAAGCATTTACAACACTTTTCACACTTGAATTGTTTAAGTCCAGAATGAGTGAACGTGTCTTTCAAATGTTTGCAACATTTACCACATTCTTCACACTTGAATTTTTTAAGTTCAGAATGAATGTAGGTGTGTCTAAATAGATAAGACTTTCGTGTGAAGCATTTACCACACTCCGCACATTTGAATTGTTTAAAACCAGAATGAGTGAGGCGGTGTCTCAATAAATAACTCTTAACTTTAAAACATTTTCCACACTCTTTGCATGCAAATTGTTTAAGTCCAGAATGAGTGGGGCTGTGTCTCAATAGATCACTCTTTTGTTTAAAACATTTACCACACTCTTCACACTTGTATGACTTAGGGCCAGAATGGGTGAGACTGTGTCTAAATATATCTCTCTTCAAGTTAAAACTCATTTCACAAGACTCACATTTGTATCTTCTTTGTTCACCACGAACAATAATTGTTTTATATAATGGACTACTTTTTTGGACTAAACCATTAAAGTTGATTTTTATTTGGGTGGTAAGTAATGTTTGTTTTAAAATTCCGACTTTATGGGAATAGCTATTATTTACAATATTTTCAGTAAATTCTGTCATAGACTTAGGGTCTATGAAAGATTTACTTTGCAATGTATTTTTTACAATATTCTTATTTTGCAGCATTTCAGATGAGAGGGAATTGGGATCTTGAAAATTATCCGAGTTGGTGTGTTCATTGAAGGGAATATATTCTTCATCTTTCTGATCAAGTTGTGTCAAGTATTCTTGTTCATTCTGCAAAAATAGAATCAAACATTTGGAATCCTTCCAAGACATTAAACCAAATCGTACTAATCAAAGTAATCAGTAATTTGTGATACCTACACATCTGCGAAGCAAGTATTTTGAGTTTGAATTGAATATTGAATCGAAGCAAATAATTTTTTAAGAATTTTGAATAATTATTGAATCAAATCATATTATTCTAGTTAAATATAGTATAATTATTATGTTTAATAAAGCGTAAAAACATTAAACTAGTTTTGGACATTAGTCCTATAAGATATGATGTATAAATAAGTTTTTCAAAATGTACATGAAATGATAGTTCACTTTGTCATAGATGAGCAGTAGAGAGCACTAGTACTAATTCAATATTTATCTTCAGTCGTCAAAGCTAACACAATTGTTACATATGATCCAAGGGTGCTGTTATAGGCTATACAAAGGTCTTATAATAAATACACTTTTTTTTGTTAAAAAAATTGTGTCTTATTCTCTGGTCACAAGAATTGTTACTAAAAATATATTAACATAATTTAAGCACATTTTAAAGTCTTAAGACCTCATTAAATCTTTCCTTTTTTTTAGTTTGATTTGTTTGATTCAAGTTAAGTTTATAATAAAATCTAGAGCTGAGCCAATCATCCCTTTTCCCAATGATTACTGCTGATCTCGTTGATGCCAATCATTTGGTTTATTTTTACAATACTACAAATTAATTATACAAAACTACAAACGTTACATTTTTGAATGTACACAATTGTTTGTTCAATAAATTTTTAGCAAAAATATCAATAAACATTAAATATAATCTTAAAAACTTAAATATGGTGTGGCAGCTATTTGAATAAGGGGGTGGGGCAAGTACAACATAGGTAAGTCTTTAGACTTCTTTGATATAAATCTAAAATGCTCAACTGTGAGCATTAATAATTAATATATCACCTCTTCACGGTGGAGGCCTGGCATTCCACACATTCACAAGTTGTAATTAATACACGTCTTGTCAGAGGTTATATATCGACATACATGAAGGACAAATTGTGATTTTAATTCTAGCCCTTAAACTAACAATTATTTAATAATGACTGATTTTAAAATCCAAAATATGTCTTAAAAAAAGATTCAACAATTTTGTTTAAAACAGAACCATGGAGAATGTGTTTCATGAGATAAAAATTAATTTAATGGTGGTTTTGGTGAGAGTTATAAAATTCGAAATAATTAAAAAATGGCTTTAGTGATTTTCTTCAAAATGGGCATAGTGTGGGTGTATAACATGATATAATAGAGTGTTTTTTTAATAGCTGTAACAAATTGATCAAATCTAATATCTATGTTTTAATTCAGAAAATTATAAACATGTCTACTGAACATGGGAATCGAGCCCATGACCTTTGGCTTAGCATTAAATACCCCACCTCTAAGATATTCAGGAATTGTCCCACACCCAAGGTCATTATTCACTAGCTTAGTTTGAGCCAAAATCTTTGATGGACGTTTGGGAATCATCGTCTAACAATGAGCTATCAATTATACCTCAACCACTTAGACTCAAGGGGGAGGGGAGGTTTGGGGTAATAAAAATTATGCTGCCGTCTATACAATATAAGTACCAGGAAGTGAAATTATTATTTGATATGGCTATATCCATACAAGGAAACTCAAGGAGGAAAGATTGAAAGCTATGATGTTTGCTGATAACGTGATGGTTTGGGGAAAGAAGGAAACGTAAGTACAGGAACAGCTACAGAACTGTAGTAAGGAAGTGAAAGAGCGTGGAATGAAATTTAGCATGGTGAAGTGTGAAGCGATGGTAGTGACAAGAAAGAGGATAGGGCCTAGTAAAGCTATAAAGTTGGATGGAGTAGAGCAGAGAAAAGTGAAGAACATAAAATACCTTGGTAAAACAGAATGAGGCGAAAGGTGTAAGTAGAGAGGATCTAATGTGAAGAGGACAGTGGGGAGACTTGTTCTATAGGTGTGTAACAGACATGCTATGGAGAAGAGAAGTGCCCTTCTGTCCTTGAAGTGTAAGGAAGTGTTGTACAGGGTATACTTTGTACTCATTGTCACATATGCAGCAGAAATATGGACAGTGAATGTAAGAGAGATTAGGAAAGTGGAGGCCATAGGAATAAAGTTTGTGAGGAGCATTTTATCTGTTATGAGGAGAAACAAGATTAAGAATGAAGTTATCCGGGAAAGAGGGGGGTTACTTGGAGTACATTAGATAGTAGAGGAAGCAAGATTGAGATGGTAGGATCAAGTGATAAGGATGGAAAATGAGTGAATACCATAGAGCTCGATGGAGATGCAGTATGTAGGGAAAAGACCTCAAGGGGAGACCAAGAAAGATATAAGAATAAAAGATAACCGGAAATGTGAAAATGAGAGAAGGAGAACGACAGCAATTAAAGGAGAAAGAATGGTAGAAGGATAGAGGCATTGGATGAACTGGCCACAGGCGTGATACGGTTGTTGATCATGATGAACCCTTTTGTTTGTATTAAATTACTAATTATTATAAAACGATACATCTTACCTTGATCACTTTTCTTTCGGATGAAAATTCTTCAGAAGAAGGCTCTATTTCTCCATAAAAGTGTTCTTCAACTTTGACATTACAAAATTTGCCTTTTGATGTGTCGATCTCATCCAGTTCATCCTAGAATTATAAAAAGATACACACATTTTACACTACGGTTGCGATTATCTATCCTAAAGTGTCGGAATTCAGGGCAGGATAATGGAACCGCCGAATAATAAGGAATCTGAGTGTAAATTTTCAGTATGGATTTGCCTCCCGTAGCTCCGCCTCGTACAAATCTCTTACACAGCTTCTGTGCTATCTACATTGACCAAGACTGCGATAATACTGTATTATATGCCCACTGCATGCATAGCAGTTATGCTTTGGTGTCTCCAATGTAACAGTTCTAAGGTATTGATCAATTTTTCTTATTAACACTTTCCCGTCTATGCTTGTACGTGATGCGGGCGCGATGTTTTAGTTCAGCAGACGGCACTAGTATGGTATACAAGCGGAACTTTTTCATTGCTTTTAATACATTTACCCATTCCCTGGACGAATGCCAACTGCCCTATAGTTTAAATTAGTTCATTGTGAATCAGCTGGTAGCGTCAGTTTTCGTATCTGTTTCAATTCAACAAATTTGTCAATTTTTATAAATATCGATAGGTTGGTTATGATTGACAGTGGCCATTCATCCATACACTTTGTTGTTTTGTAGCTAGCGTGTGTGATGCAATAATTATGAGTGTGAATTGTGGAATGCTCGATAATTTTATAGAAGATTCGGGTTCTGAAATAAATGCTAGTGATGATGATTCCTCTTATATACTACAAGAAAATGAATCTAGTGAAGATTCTGGTAAGTAACCATACAATTTACACAATAAAGTTCTAACCTATATTGGACATTCACAATAGTTTTTTTCTATTAGTTTCATCATGCCATCTATTTATGTACTAGTTTCAAGATACTAGTGCTTGTTTGTCTTGTGTTTCAGATGATACACAAGAAACTCAAACAAGAGTACAAGAAAGGAATAGGCCTACAACTTCCACTGAAAACAACAGTGATTGGTCTGAAAGTGAAAAACGTGAACACCTGGTTTTTGAATAAAGTTCTGCTATTTCTGTACCACCAGATGACAAGTACTGAGTTTGGCTGTTTTTTAATATTCGTTTATTCTAGCACGATGAAAACAATTAGAAAAGAAACTAATCGATATGCAGTTTCACAAATTGCTTTCATGAGAAGGCAGGGGAGAACAAAAACAAAAAAATCAATGTGGGCTAGATGGACGACAGTAAAATTGGGTTTTTCATTTAAATTTTTTGCTATTGTTCTGCACTTGTCCATATTGAAACTACCAGATATCAATGACTACTGGTCCACAGATATATTTCTTGGGACATGTTTTTTGAGGAGGCTACTACCTCAAGATAGGTTCAAGGGAATACTTTATATGCTTCACATGAATGACAATGCTCATCACATAAAACGAGGTGAAGATGGACATGATCCTATGCATAAAATCCTTTCTTTTTTTTACTTTTTGTCAAAACATGCAGTTAACGTTTTCAACCATATTCAAATCTCAATGTAGATGAAGGTTTATGTCCTTTTAGAGGCTGTGTAGGATTTTGTATTTACATGAAAAATAAGTCAAATAATTATGGCATAAAACTGTTTATATTGTGTGATACAGTGTAACACCACCCTTATTCACCAAAGAATAAAGGCTGGTACACAACATTAATATTAAATAAGAATTCCAAAAAACATAATAAATGCAGAGGAGCCGATAGGACAATCACAAGGTAAATAGACCGTACTCAGGTCCATTTGTCTTCTGCTTCCCCGAACCCATTCTACAAATATTTAATAATTTAAATATTGGATACCCTACCGACTATCAGTGAAGGATATAACATAAGTATATGAAACATAAATATATTATTTGTAAATAACAGTTTATTTATTAATATAAGATATAGATAGGTTGAATATTGCACAACACAAAGAAAAATATATAGGAGAATATTATAAAAGCAATAGTCAGGGGTCATATCAATCACCCTAAACTTGATTAATAATTGATTACTCGAGTCATCAATGACTTCCACAAAAGATTAAATTTAAAGTACTTGTAATACTTTCCAAGTATTAACACTTGTACATGAATAAATACAACACCGGACCGAGCGTCCTTAAGATGACAAAGCCTTATTCCCAACAGGTGGGCTTTAGAACCGATCCCAAACAATAACTTCAACTCAATCATAGGTTGTCAAATTTAAAAAAAATATTATAAAAAGATTATGTATAATAAATAGTAAGATACTATTGAATAAAAAATCAGTTTTATGCCGAATGGGCTATAAAGTTAATAACATACTTCTCATAACAATATAAGACCAATCTTCGCAAAAATATGGCGTCTCACGCCCGATGGAATATAAGTTTTAACCATTACACTAGAAATAATGAAACTCTAATCTCTGCAAAATATGACGTCCCATTTATATTGAAAATATTAATACCACGCAAGCCCAAAAAAGGGGACTTTGCGTCTAAAAAACCTAATATAAAGACTAACATTATTTTTCATAACTAATTTTACATATCAAGAGATCAAAGTTTTACACGATATTCTTGTGTAATTATCTATCAATTTTGGAAAGTCTAATATTAATATTTATTGGCCGAAAAAGAATTTTAAAATATAATAGTCGAAATAGAATTTTGTACCTTATAACATCCTGGACACCTATATGTGTCCAAGGACAGTATCCTGACAAGAGTAAATCATTCATCTGAACTACACCATTATATACGCTAACATTCTTGCTCAGAGAGGGGGAAAGGAGGAGTAACAAAAACAAAGGAAAACACAAAAACAAAGAAGAGATGGAAGGGATAACCAGACAGAAGTAGAAAAATTGAGTAGCTTGGAGAAAGACCTAGAACAAATGTTTTTATAAAGCACCATCTTCTCGGGCATGTACGTCACACTTTACCCAACATGCCCCACGATGAATCACTGTTCAAGCTTACACAACCTTCACGCAATTAGTCTGCACGTAATGTTTATCGTGGTATGTAGTGCTTGTGCTGGGAGTGGACTTGGGAGGCGCAACTACTAAATGGGGCATTGGTGAGTTCACTTATTTTTATTTTTAATAGTGTCCAATCTTGCTGATTTCTTTAACTCTTGTAGCTTTATGGTAATAAACGCTACAGCAGCTACAGACTATGTCCTAAACTGTGAGAAGAAAGCTCTTGGTGTTGGCACCGTTATGAAGAACAGAAGGGGGCTACCATCCATTTTCAAAACATAAAAATTGAAAAAAAGTGAGGTTATGTTCCAAAGTAAGGCACACTTACTTCCATGTAAGTGTAGATCCACAAGAGACATGTACTCACTGTATACTAGGCATACAGCAACAACCTCTCAAATCCAAGTGAGAACTAGAGGTGGACCAGTCGAAGTAGTCAAACCAGGTCTGATTACCGACTACAACCTAAATAAAGTTGGTGTAGACAGAGCTGGTTAGCTTTAGTGCTAATACTCGTTCCTTCAGAAAACTATAAAATGGTGGAAAAAAACTTTTTTCACATGTTTATTATGACTGTAATCAATGAATACCTAATATACAAGGAGCCAAAAAAATAATGTAAAGCATTTTATCAAAGCAGTTTCTTTTGAGTTAGCAGAAACGGGTGGAGGGTTGACTGAACCGCGTCCCCGACCACAGTCGAGTGTCGACAGAACTGTTGCTTGCCATTTTACTATTTATGTTCCCACTACAGCCAATAAAACTAATGCTAACAGATAGTGCAAGGTATGTTCTGATACAGGTTTAAAGGAAAGTGACAAAATAAAAAGGAGAGAATTAAGATACTGGTGTAAAGAATGTGAAGTAGGACAGTGTTTTATAGTTTATCTTACTCTAGTAAATTATGCTTAACACTTATAATGTCTCTGTGTTAATCATATCAATCTAATTTACTTTTTTTATTTCATGTTTTTTCATTAGTTACAAAATTTTATTATTTTTATAATTATGTTTTACAAGTACTTTTTTTTTCAAAACCTGAAAAATGGGTATGAAATCAATCAATATTTTTGGAACATTTAGTAAGTAACATTCATTTTTGAATATATGATTTAAAAGAACAATTTTCAAGCTTTAATTTCATGTATTATACTCATATGTAGGGATAAGAATAAATTATGTTATTATTTTTTGAAAAAAGTAAAAAAAAAGCCAATCAGCTTGATTAAACTATGCATACAAGCCTTAGACTGGAAAGTGTTAATTACTTGTGGCTTATGTACCAGATTTATTTTAAAACACACTTGTTAACACCAAGAACCAGCACAGATAAGCGATGGCTGAATAATTATGACTCTAGTGTATCTATATTTATATATCTACAAGAATAGATAGATACATGAATTAAAAAGTGAATCTTAGGGTCTATCAGAATACTTATATCATAATTATACACATAGGACTTTGGTCCACAATTTTTTTTAGCACAGCGTCTTTCTACCTGTTTGGGTATTAATTACACTAATAGTTTTAGGGATTAGTAAGGTTATATTTGAAGGAAGTGTAGCCGCATTAGCATGGATAGAGAGTAAAAAAAACATTTAGGAAAAACGAGCCTCAGTACACCTAACTGAGACTCGAAGCAGGGGAGTACATGAAAGCCATGATGTTTGCTGATGACTTGGTATGGGGGGAGAAGGAAGAGGAATTACAGGAACAGCTAAAAGAATGTAATAAGGATGAGAATGAGTGTGGGATGAATTCTAGCATACCGAAATGTGAAACGATGGTAGTGACAATAAATAAGATAAACCATAGTAAAGCTAGAAAGTTGATGGAGTAGCGCTGAGAAGGTAGAGTGTAAAATATGTTAGATGAATTATTGAGGCAAAGGGTGGAAGTAGAAAGAATCTTAAGAGGGAAAACGGGGAGTTGTTCTAAAAGTGTTTATTAGAACCAGTATGGCTATGATAAGTGACCTTGAAATGTTATAGGATGTTTTTTATTCATTTTTTTACCGAATCTTAACAACCTGTTTCCTAATAGTAGCACAAGTTCTTCGCCCCTCTTATCTTTTCTCCATTTATTTTCTCTTTATATCATTTATTTTTGTTATTGTTAATGATCCAATCTGGTTTAGGCTCTTAACATAAATAGTCAATTCCTCTTGATGTTTTCCTTCTTTGCTAGTTGTTTCGCCCTGGGTATTTTATTTCCTCGGTAGCCTCCAATTCTGACACTCCTGGTTCATCCCATTACTGAGGCGAGGATGCAGCAGTTGGCCTAAAGTAATTTGGCCTAAAATGTAAAATGAAAACCCTCGAGTATCTTCGAAAAGTAAAAAGTACTGTTAACTCTTTCATATAAATATAGATAGCACAACTGATGTGAGATAGTTACAATATTTCTAAGAACATTGAAATGTCTCCTACATACAGCTTCACCCAACAAATATATAATATTAATTCTACAAAGAAAAACAATAAATCTGTAGCTCATAAAACATTAAACCATATTTTTTGTAAATACATTTTCGATTTTATTTCTTTGTCAGTACATCCCATGGTCATAAAATTAATAAGAACAATGATATTAGCGAAGAACAATAAAGAACACCATTTTCAGCGCCTTTTATGCATGGTAAAATTGTACAAACTAATGATGGGGACTTTTGACAAATTATTTAGAAAGGCAAATGAAAGTGTGAACCAATATTCAGCTCACTCAATTGGTATTTTTGCATGTTGCTCCTCTCTCCATTTTTCCTTCGTGCTTTTCCTCATACTTCTTTCACAGAATCTTTTCGTACATTTCCGTGCATTGACGCATCAGTGTTACACCTCTATAATTTTCACACCTCTTCATATCCCCTTTCTTGAATATTGGTATTATAATACCTTTTGTCCAATCCTCTGGCACTTTCTTCTCCCTCCACACTGCTCTTGCTACTCTATACCACTGTAGACCTATTTCTCCTGCTGCTGTTATCATTTCCACCACGAGTTCATCAAGTAGGCGGCAAAGATATGTACCTTGAATGTAAGAGAGACTAGGAAAGTGGAGGCCATGGGAAAGAAGTTTGTGATAAGTATGTTAGCTGTCATGAGGATAAACAAAATTAGGAATGAAGTTATCAGAGAAAAGTGGGGGTACAAGGAATAAATGAGATAGTAAACGAGGCAAGACTATGATGGTATAGCAGGGTTTCCAGCTAAACTATATTTTAAAGTTCCCTGATCTAACTAAAATCTGACTTAGATCTAAGCTATATTTCAGTGAAATCATAATGAGACATTCAAAGTATGCCTTATACCAGGACAGTTTGAAATAGTTGTGATACACATTATTTTTTAGTTAATGCTCACTATAATATAATATAATTCACAAGCATGTACAGAGCTATGACTCAATTTTGGCTGAATACATGCAATAAAGGTTGGAAATACAACACATAAATCACAAAAATTGTGTAATTTTTTTAAGTGTTTATGTGAAAATTCCAGAAACTCGATCAAATTCCCTGACTTTTCTGTGACTTTCTCTGACCAAGTAAATTCTCTGACTTTTACCTGTTTTTTAGGTACTCCAGGTCGCTGGACACCGTGTAAAGTCAAGTGATGAGGCTGGAAAAGGAGTGAATACCAAAGAGATTGATGAAGATGCAGAATGTAGGAAAAATAACTTAAAGGAAACCAAAAAAGATATGGGAATAACAGTTAACCGAAAATGTGCAAATGAGAAGGAGAATGGAAGCAATTAAAGAAGGAAGAATGGTGAAAGGATAGAGGCAGATGGAGGCATTGCATAAACTGGCCCCACGTTTAAAACAGTTGTTGATCATGATGATGCACTTTTATTTGTGTTAAATTACTAATGGTTATACAACAATAACTCTACCTTGGTCACACTTGTTTCTGATGAATATTCTTCAGAAAAAGGCTCTATTTCATAAAATTGTTCTTCAACTTTGACATTACAAAATTTGCCTTTTGATGTGTCGATCTCATTCTGTTCATCCTAGAATTATATAAAGATACACACATTTTACACTAAGGTTGCGATTGTCTGGCCTAAAGTGTTGGGATTCAGGGCAGGATAACGAAACAGCCAGATAATACAAAATCTGAGTGTAATCTAGGTTAGGGGTATTACAAAGCGCACTTATTCTGTGAATTAATTATATTAATACAATTTTGTACTTTTATTTTTTGTAGTTTAGTTACTCTTCCAACTATACAAGTCTATATGATTCCTTCTAACAATTTGATTATAGTTGTTATATAAGTCAAGGTCTTCATAATTGTATTCTAGATATTCTTTTGAGATTTTTTATTAATTTTGAATCTCTCTGATACCAAAGTATTCAAGGAATAGACAACTTTAGCGTCCCATCTTTAGTGTTAATTTATAAATGATTTGAGATTAAAGAAAAAATGTCATTGGGTTTTGCAATTATAAAAGAGTTTTACTTGTGTATCCAAATATTTTACTATTATAAAAAGTCAATGTTTAGAGCAATATAAAAGTGAATGAACTATCAAAACATGTAAGGTTTTTTGTGATTAAAATGCAGTTAAATTTAGTCAAATAACTAAGATTTTACCCTAACCATCTCGTTGATTTGATGAAAGCTGTTCAAGAGAGATTCTGTCTCCATGTTGGATGGTTCCATCTCCATAGCATTGGTCAAATCTTTTGGTGGGAAGGTTCTCAACTATAAAATTAGAAAACATACAAATTAAGTGCCCAAATAACTGACACCTTTAAATAGAAAAATGACTTGTTTTTCTTGGAGAAATTTTGACTCTTTTATTGGGCTTATAATACAAAAATATTTAGCTATGTTTTTTTAGCACTGCATCTTACTGCTGGTTCGTGTTATACGCTTATGTACTAATTACAACAATGTGTTAGGGACTAGAAAGGCTGAATTTGAAGGAAGTGTACCCACATATGCATGTAGGGAGAGGGGAAACCACCCTAAGTATACCTAACCTGTATCACACCCCTATCTCCTCGTCTTCGGAAGTCTAGTCTACTGCAATAGTAGCGCCAAGTAGACCATGAGGCCACCAAAAGCGGGTGTCATTCACTCTTGATGGGAAAAGTTATGTAACACAATTTAGAGGAAGGGGGTGGGGGGGAATTGTAAGAGTCAAGCTAAGTGTCTACATGGTGTGTTAAGCCTGGGGAAAGAAGATTAACTCTAAGAAAAAAGTGTTATGCAGCTTAAGGATGACCTCTTACAACAACTATGTAGCTAAATTAGGCTTAGTACTTCAAGAAATATAAACTGCAGAGATAACTATCAAAATATTAAATGAGTATTTCTTAACTAGCTCTTAGTTAGATAAATGTTGTCAGTTGTTCTGGTTGTGGTAATTCTGTGCAAAAATAAACTTGTAACATCTGGAGAAAGGGCAACAACCAGCAAGTAATCTACCCACTTCGGTGGCCACATGGTCTATCACACCATTCTCACAGTGTACTAAACTGCCGAAGAATGGCAGATCGAGGTTCAACTCTCGGTTGGTATTTTCTAAATTGTTTTCCCTTCTTCCTACATACATATGTGGGTACACTTCCTTTAAATTCAACCTTCCTAATCCCTAACACATTAGTATAATTAGTACATAAGCTTCTAACCAGCAACTATTAGCAAAACTAGTTGCAGCTATACAAATTGTAGATAGTTTGAAAAAATTGCAGGATATATTTTAAAGTTATTTTCACTTAAAGACTCATATGTAGTAAATATGAACATGTTACTGGTAGTGCATCATTTAAAGTGAGATAGGCCTAAACTAAACATGGAAATTTGCTTCACTCTGTGATTGTGTTAAGATGTGTTGGAGTTTATGTACCATACAGGTCATTCTCAAATTGAGAGATGAATAGGAAATTCAAAAATTAGAAAATTAAAATTTTAGGAAAATTTTATTGCCTGATTACACAAAATGTATAAAAGTATTAAGTAATAATACCAGCAAAGCTTTTTTTTACACTTTTCTTGGTTTTTTTTTAGTTTTACCAAAGTAGCTACCCATAATCCATACCTTCACCAATGCTGTTTCAGATGCATATAAATATGTTAGTCTGTTTTTAAAATCCAAATAAAATATGTATTTTTACTAAGTTTACCATAGGTATGTTTTTAAACAATAATATAAAAAAGATACATTTTCTTAATTTATTAGAATTAGGATTTTGTAAATGAGGAATTATATAAAATTCATGTGTTAGTGATGTTATTATTATTATTATTATTAGCACCGCGTCTTACTACCCGTTCGGGTTATACGCACTTACGCTAATGTGTAGTGGTAGGGTGATTGTGAGATGAAATGAAGGACCTACAGTTTAACGTGGAATCCGAACCACGGTGGAGGCCTGGCATTCCGCACATTAACAAGATGTCTTGTCAGAGGTGAAGGAAGGGTTTGGTAATCAGATAAATCTTTGCCGGGACCGAGGATTGAACCCCGGCCGCCAGCATAGAAGTTTGACACCTTACCCCTATACCGCCAGGTCACCGTTAGTGATGTTAAGTTTAAAAAAAAACAGAAAAAAGAGTTTTACATTTCTCATTTTTTATTTATGTTTTAAATAGTTCATATATAATCATAGTGATTTTTTACAAAGAATTTTAATGAAAAATAAATGATTTTATGGTTGTTAGTGCATAACGCAGGCGTGAGCAAAGTAATGTTTGGGAAAGTGACATTTACAATGAAAATTTCACTTTACTAATGTAAGCTAAGTGATTATCATTAGATTCATCACCTAACTGAGGTTAGCAAGGTGATTACATCATTTTCATCACCAAGCAACTTTAGCGAAGTGATAATACAATTTTTATTACCGAGCAATGTTATTGAAGTGATGTTTTGGCGGACTTTGAGTTTCATAACCATAATATAAGTATAAAGCAGCAAACAAACACTGAGGTTAGTACCTGCTGCCATTTAGGTTCAACTGGGCTGGTATTGGATTAGTTATTTCAAAAACTCCAAATGATATTAACGTTAGCGAAGTGATTTGCAATGAACATACTGTTACTATTTACCTGAATTTTCATACTTTGACCGAATGATATTAAATACATTTTTTAACTAATGGAATAACAAGAACAGGTAAGTACAGGACAGCAACACACTTTAGCTAATGGGAAACAGCAGAGCATTCTGGAAGATTTTAACACCAAATTCAAAATATCGTGTTAGTCCTGTGTGTAACTTCGGAACAAACAAACATTGATAAAAATGTCAAAATTAATTAATGATTTATTAAAATTTATTCTTCAAATGAAAATAACAGTATTACGATAATATTTTACCGTGGTTATATATATTTTTTACTCTTTTTCTTTATTTTTGTATAGAACTTCAAACTTTTAAATTCAGAGGTGGGGACAGTTAGCGAGGTGATGAAAAGGACTTTTAATAATTATTTGGTCTAATAGTTTTTAATATTACCATATTTAAATTTTTCTATCAAGTTTTATATACTTTCTACTACTAAAAATTTTATTGGTTGCTTGTTTTAAAAATAGCAAAATATTTATATAAGCAAGAGACATTAATTGTACCTTAATTTGAGAATGACACATACATGTTTAGAAACTGTAACGAATTGGCTACATTCTTCTAATACACCAAGAGATATTGAGGTACGAATTTTAAGAAACCACATTTATTTTGAGTTGCGCCAAATAACATCAAATGATGTAGACAATAACCTATTAAAATCCAAGAGTTGAGTTTGGTCTCACTTGAAAAAAGATTTTAATGTTCAACTAAGAGGAAATGGACAATCTCGACATGAATATTAAAATGGACCCTTTAGCTTTGTGCGCCAAGGCTCTGCAAAGGAACCAACCTGGCTTTTCTCAACTCTCAAATCTACCAACAACTAGTGAAAGATGGCCCTAGATACAAGACAAACCAACATGGCTCGGCAGAAGACTTGATTGAATTTTATGATGGATTAAATAACTGTGCTATTATATTTGTTAGTTACGATTATAACTGCATCTAAATATCATATTCTGTGTATTGAAAAATGACACCTTGACATGGGAATCAAATCCAGGACCTTTGGCTTAGTATGCCAATACTTTATCATTCTGTTCCCATGGTTATTCTCTGCTCATATTTTAAGGTAGAGTCTATGATGCTTAGCTATTTAATCCATCATGATATGCGCATTCTTATTATTGTAATTGCAAAAAGCCAACTACCGAGTCAATGGTGGCTGCGTTTTCTGATAGCTCGTGATCATAAATAATCACACATTTTGTAGCAGACATTTTTCTGCACATCCATCACAGATTCTGCACTAAAATATGAGAGAATAATGGGCCTGCGCACAAGACAATTCCTAGATAGCTCAGTTGTTAAAGCATTGGCGTATTAAGTCAAAGTTACTTGGTTCAGTTCCTGTGTCATTTTTCAATTTAAAGAATATCAAATGTATTCAGCTATCAAAACTGGTCCTATGGCTATCCATCACACAACAGTTTGTGATACAAATGCATTATTCATATTTTGATGTTTTTACATTTAATATCAGAGTATCTAGGCCTAGTTTTAATAGTTGTAACTTAAAGAGTTTCAAGGCCTTTATCTAAATTAGATTCCTCAAAAGGTTTTTTTAATAACTCACATGTTTAATCAACATAAAGTGTCATGTTTTCAAGTGATATTACTAACACATAGTGTTAATGACACAAATAATTTATAAATATATAAATTTAAATAGCTTGTAGGTCCCTAGGCTTTAAAATATATATATATATTCAAAAATAAAATGAAAGGATATTAAAAGTGCTTTCAAGTAGAATCTTAAGGCCCTGACACTGACTCTGTATCTGTAGGTCTGTAGTCTGGAAATTGACGCCACAATATCGGATTTCTCTGGCCACAAGGTCCTTATCCATAAATCTGTACTCCGTAGAAGTTATTATTAGCACCGTGTCTTACTACCCGCTCGGGCTGTACGCATCCGTAGAAGTTGATTAACTTTAACTTTCTCAAGACTACCAAATGATCTGAGTAAATATGTACATGCGCGTTGGAATCCATTTTAAACACTAAAATAAATGGTTTATATTTAGATTTTATTTTGGTATTGGTTATATTCTTGTTAAAGATCAAAACCCATTTATAAATAAAGGAAGCACGAAAATAATATTATAAGTGCTTGCTTTGTTTACATTCAGAATACTCGTACCTACATTATTTTTGCATTTTCAGGCGAATTTTTTTCAAGATTGATAGTTAAAATCGTGCTATAAATATATTGATCATCTATCGTGAATGTACTACATTTTAAGTACATCCTGGAATTTTTCTCAACAAATTTTTATTTTATTTTATTGATCAGCTGATCGATTGGCGCTCACCCCTTGCTGCAGACGATTTTCTTTCAAACGTTTCGATTGGACGAATTTGTAATTCAATATCTGAGGTTAAAGTAAGTTTCCTATAAACTAACATTTTGTTTCTAAATACACAATAAGCTAATGTACTTAAAACCAAAACATTTCATTAAGGTGTATTTATGCCTGGTAAAGTAAATGGGTGTTGACATGAAATCACCATAAGTTTATTAATATCAGGTGAACAACGATTTTAGTTAATCAAATCAAAACAACTTGTTTATCGCTTTAAGTTACATAAGTATTGTTGAAGAAGCCTACCTTGCAACGTTATTAATTACTTTAAAACACACAAATATGAGAATTTGGAGCCAATAAAATGTATTGTCCACAGATCACATTACTTTGTCTGTTGTCGTACTTTATGGCATAAACACACCCCTTACAACAAACTAAATCATGACGCTAAAGTTTGTCATCTGCATGTTACCGAAGAGATAGATTTAACGCTTTATTTCACTAATCTTATGCAAAAACGTGTTTCTGGTGAATAAAAAAAATATTGTTTGAAAATAGTGACCTATTGTACCCCACTTGGTTGAAGACACATTTACATTAGAGGATATACCATTAAGTTGTATAGGTATTATCGTACAAAATAAGAAAAACATCTTTAACCTTCCGATAGGCGCGCGTATCCATCAGATACGGCCAGTTTGAGTTATCTCCTGTTTCTTGGAAGTCAGAGGGAGTGATGAGATAAACCTAGACGCGTATCTGTAAGATACGCGCGACCATCCGCGAACCTTTGGAGGGCGCGCCTATCGGAAGGTTAATACCTATATTAAAATAGTATGTAGCTATTTAGAATGTTGTTTACATTCTGCCCAGACTACAATATATTTAAAATTGATTATTAGTTTATATATTGGTTTCAGAAACCATATTAAATTTATAGTTCAATAACTAAGATGAAAAATGTAGCTTAAAACTTATTTACATTTATTTGAATGACAAACTTTCTGTAGTAATTTTACATTCAAATTATCATTTAGGTTATGGGCTTCTATGAAGTATTACTACCTACATTATTGTAAATAAAATTATTATATAAAGATGGCAAAATGCCGTTCGGCTGTTGCCTGACTCAAAATATCCACCTTGACAGTTACGCCAAGCTAGGTCATCCGCGAAAGGGCTGATTATGCTTTGTGAGTTACAGGCAGCAGTCACTAGTCCTTATCCTCATTGATGACAAAATGATGAAGTGTAATGTCTTTTATAAGAAGGAGGGGGAAATATTAAAAAGGGCATCTATATATTTATTAACTTTAAGTCAAGTGACGTCTTTAAAATAAATCCATAAAATAGATGATAAAAGACTGATGGGCTAGCTCAGATTTTAAATGAATATACAATACTTTGAGTTCAAAACCAACAATTACATTTAACAACAATAAAAATTTACTATCTCGGAGTAAAATAAAAATAATGCATAAAATCGAACACGAGATTCTCTCAGGACCTCTGGGCCATGTTGGGAAAAATATACCTTTACTGTACCTAGTCAACAATGGACTCACCTCGCGTAAAACAATACCGGCCTCCAAGGTCAGCATCCTTGGGAACTGCTTGCAGGTGAGACAACGTTTAATATTTTTATAACAATAGTTACAAGGTGGATAACATTGAATTATGGTGATGATAATATAAATAAAATACTTAACAACGAATAACTCTAAAGAAATAATCGAGTTTAATTTTTTTTAAATAAATAATCGTCAATCTAGAATTTTATCCTGCGTAACAGACGTCTGCAAAATTATAAATTTGAAATACAATTCATAATCATTCAACTAAGAGTTCAGTAATTTGATGTATTAATATAAAAATCTTAAGTCTAATCTTTATAGATAGTTATTGAAATGATAATAAAAATATGACAATATCTTGAGACACCCTAATTAATAGATGTCCTTTATGAGGTTACTAGATAAAATATATAAAAAGAGAATTTAAGACATTGCATTCGTGTCAAAGGAATGACTCTGGTCAAAAGATTCTTTCCAGAGTCATTGTTAAAAAAAAAGTTAGCTTGAGGAAAACATTTTTAAGAAAATAACACGAAGTCTTGAAACTGTAGTAGAAAAGGTTCATAAGAATATAACGTCTGCGTAGTGAGGTCGAAGCTTTGTAGGGATTAAAACTTAAAAACAAAAATTGTTGATATCACCTAAAAAGATGTTCTGGGAGGTCGTCGTTGAAACTGCGAGTTGTCCAAAACTCACTAAAAGCACAAGAATCGTCAATGCAGAGGTCTAACAATGGTTTAAAGTTGTTGTAGCGTCTCTGGTAGTCATTTTGATGAACAATTGGAAGATTTTTTTTTTTTTAACTGTTGAAATTTCAATTTTTGTTGACACTGCAAATAATGTGAGTCACCTTCTCTTTATTTCTAAGACGACAGTCCTGCTTCTTTCTTCCAATTTCCTGCCTCTCGGCATTTCTCGTAGATGACCCAAAGATTTCGCGGATTTAAGTTCTAAATTTGAAATATATGTCTATAAATATGTGAAATTAAAGTAAAATAGAGGAATATCTGGGTAATAAGATAGTAACTAATAAGCTTGATAAAATTTGAATCTTTAACTGAATGTATGAAGAATCTGATATCTGACAATTAAACATATTAGTATTGTTTGTAAGCAAACTTATTTCTTTCTTTTTTTTCCATCCCCGGCCTTTTAAAATTAAAATTTACGGGATTGGATGACGTTTTATGTGTCATCACATCCCCCACCTTCCCCCTCAAAAACAGACAATTATTTATTTCTTCATGGTGTCGCACCGGCTATTATGACTATCGTAGAATCTCCTAGAAGACGTTAAAAACAAAATTACACCTGATAAGTATTGTTTTAAAATGTGGACAGAATATTTGAACAAAACCCCGGTAAAATAAAATATATTCCTTGTTCTGATAAAAGTATTGTTATAATTATTTGGCGTTTCCTTCGACGTAATTCAATTCAATGGCCTTTAAAAACAATAAGTTTGAAAATAAATTAACTCAATGTAGTATGGCATCTGGCCACATGGCACGCTAGTTTCGTTAAAATAAATATACATTTTAAAATATATTAAAACTAAATAATAATAATAAATAATAAATTGACAGGAATTAAATTCTTACATTATAATATATTTTAAGTTGGCTCGTAGCGTGTATAGCCTATTGCTTTTAGAAACCCTATTTTATTTAATGTTCGATACCTATAATGAAATAATAATATTAAGCAACGCGTCTTACTACCCGTTAGGGTTATATGCTTTAAGTACTAATTACGCTAATGGATTAGGAATTAGTAAGGTTAAATTAGAGGAAGTGAACCCGCATTTGCGTGGAGGGAGAGTGTAGAACCATTTAGGAAAAACCACCCCCAGTTGACCCGACCGATATTCGAACTTCGATCTCCCCGTCCTCAGCAGTCGAGCTCAACACGACAAGCGCGTTAGCCAACTACACCACCGAGGCGGGCTATAATGAAATAAGGTACCTAGCTTAAAACATGTGTTTAAATATCAAAATTTGTGTAGAAGTTTTACATTCAAATTATCATTAAGTTTATAGGGCTTGTAGGAAATATTACTATATTACAATATATTTAAAGCTGGCTCTCAGCGTGTACATCAATTTCAGAAACCATATTATATTCAATGTTCGATAACCATAATGAAACAAGGTCACTAAAAATGTGATTACTTTTGTTAGAATGACAAACTTTTATGTTAAGTCCTACGTTCATTTGGGTTATAGGCTTGAAGAAAGTTGATCGACACGAGCTGGACCATGTGATAGACAAGCTCCCATATAAGAGGACAAAGTGATAGACAGCCAAGCGG
>CABFOV010005750.1:0-11850 GCA_902141375.1 Timema poppense
CTGCTACCTTGTTATTTTAGTTTAGTTTTCTTATTGTGCGCCAGCCTTAGTCTTCTAGGAAGAGTAAGGGCGACGTCACATCGTATTGTGGCGCAACGTAAAGAGGAGGTTTTATGCATTTTGTGTGAAGATAGCATGGAGTGTGAGAGTGCCAAATGTATAGCAAAAAGTGAAATTGAGAGATAAGTCATCAACACTTGCATTGATCTAGGGATGCTATTTAAGAGACAGCCAATTCCAAACATAACATCAAAGGTAGAATGGCTACAAAACCCGTGGACTGCAATTTAATAGTAATTATAGTAATTCTTATTGTTATTATAATGAATCTTTTAGCTTATACTTAAACATATTATGTGTTTCATTTTATTTAATAGATTTTTTATAAAACTAGTACAATATAATCTATGAAAATATTATTTCTTAATAAATGAATAAATTATTATAAAATTTCACTTTATATAACTAATTTACTGTGCCTCACCTAATTTTACTACAATTAAGGTATTATAAATTTAAAATCACTCGCTAATTATCAATCCTAGCTATGTCTATAATAATTTAAACAATGAATTTACTAAATTATAAAAAAATAAGTAAGATAGATAGGGGGGATGGGGTTTGAGGGGAAAATCTTAAGAGCTCTTGCTTGGGGGAAGGGAGGGGGTTAAAAATCATGAAAAAAAGCCTTACGTAATTTATGGACGGTTCCTAAACAAACTGAATTGAAACAAAACCCTTGTACCCAGAAAGCTGAAATTTTGCACAGAGGTTCCCTTTATGATGTAGACCAGAAACAAGGCCAGTTTTTTTTTTAATTCCCACGGGATAAGGAATGAAGAGGATTTATAAATAATGTTTAGTTTCAAAGATATGAGCGAAGCCGTGGGCAAATGCTAGTATTTCATATATTCATAAAAATTAAAGAATTATGTCGAAATGCCATATTGCTTTGTATGTGTGTAAAAGAGAAAGAGATACCCGAAAGTTTCCCTTTCTCCTACACAGTGGTGTGCAGACGATATATAGAAAATCTTAGCCGCAGGTGTCCATCCAGTTATACTCTAGAGATTAATGGACTCTACCTCTGCTTAGAAGTTATAGGTGTGGCCCTCTTTGACTTTGGTGGTGGCCTTCTCAAATTTCCATTATTTTGGAGGTCATTTTGAATTTTCCAAAGATATTAATTAGGGTAATTAATATATTAAGCCATAATGTTAACATAATATGGCTTTCAATAAAATAAAAAAATCACATTTTATAAAAAAGTATATATATATATATATATAGGCTACTAATTAATTAACTCAACAAATTAGTGAAGTTTGCTAATGTCATATGTCATGAGATTAAGCTGGTATAATACATGCATCCAATAATGAGATGTGCTTTGTTCCTTCAATAACTGCAATGTAGCCCACATTGGTAATCGAATGATTCAGACAATTGACTGAAATTTTGGTGATGGGGAGACCTGGTTTAAATTCCAGTAAAGTGTACTGAGCTGAAGGTTAGTTGAAATAAATTGTTTCTGATTATTCCTCAACACAAATGAGAGTACATTTCATCTACATTTTATATTTCTCTTTCTTACACCATTGTGTAAATATGTGGACAGCTCGCGCTTGCTAGTTAATACGTGATACAGGTGACATAAAAATATGGGCCACGATTATTGCACAGTAAAATTTTATTCTTTTGTTAATAATAATTATGTCCCTACAGTAATTTTTTAATATATTTCGAATATTAACTTCCTAAATAAAAGCCGAACACGTCAGTTGAGATTATTAACATTGAGGCAATCCTGCCTGTCAGAGACTTTCACCTTACTTCTCGTTAGAACTATCCGCATTTAAGTTCAACATTTTAAAATGATTGAGAAAAGAAGAATTTAGTGTAAATGTTCCCACATTTGCTTGAAAATAAAAGTGATAAATTATATAGGGAAAATATCTCGGTACGCTCGGCCGAGATTCTAGTCCCAACTTCCTTGTCAGCGACCAACTAGTTTAGTTGAGCTTGATATTATTCCACATTCCAAGTCTTGTGGCCATGTTTGTTAAAACATTTTATCCCAAAAGGTATGTTTTATATATCTAGTTTCAACTTAAGCCATTCATAAATATTGAAACAACTATCGTAATCCAAGATGGTTAGCAAATAAAAGATAAATTGGTGGCACCCTTTCTTACTTGACGAGCGCGATACTCCCAGCAGGATTTGAGCTCTGACCTCCAATTGCTCAGAAAACTAGACAAGACAAGACTGACGCCTTTGTCTGTCTTCCTAGCAGTGTGTTAAAAATAATGTTGTTTTATGACTTATGCCGGCATGCCATATAAAGATAGGTCTTGTGCTTGTTGGCTTGTGAGGTTAGGTCTTGTGGAGTTATGTCTTATAAAACTGGGTCTAGTGAAGTTAGATCTTTTAAAGTTAGGTCTTATAAAGTTTAGGTCTACTACCTTTATGTCCACTACCTGTTTGAACAGTTAAGGATATTTTAAAGTAATCTATGAAAAATTCATTTTAGGTCCAGTGCTTTTAGGTCTAATGAAGTTAGGAAATATAAAATTAGGTGTAATAAAGTTATGTCTTATAAAGCTAGGTGTTATGAACTTAAGAAATTTAGTTTTGATGTTGTGACTTTAAGGTCTTATAATTTTAGGTCCACTGCCTCATGTCCGTCTCTCCCACCACGATGTTTTCACTTAATGGTCATATACTTTAGGTAACAAGTGGTTTCTCTAAAATAAAGCAAATGGTTCCCCCCGGTTCCTCGTCATACAACACATGCGGACTACTTCAATATTTATTGATCGATTTAAACAGGGTCCTGTTTTATTTCAATCAGTTGACATTAAGTATTTATGTTTGTTCCGAGACTACTGCTTAAGGCTTGAACAAGTTTTAACGAAATTTTAAGGGACATTCTTTGAGCTTAGGCCAAACAATAAATTTTTATGTTTTCTTATTTTAATTTTGGCATTTTTTAAAACTTTTACGTCTTAAACCACATGAATAACGGTAATTATTGATTATTAATATAATATTCAATACTACTCATCAATATATGTGTAATTCCTTCTCATTATCCTCCCATCGACGTCTCAGTATACCAAGGCGTCTTGTATCTTCAGGTGTCCCAACTAAAACTTGTGTTCACGACTTTCAACACCCATACGTACCACATGACCAGCCTACCTTAGTATGCACTCCTTGGGTAACCTTAATAGGTTTGGAGATGCATATGAGCCACGAATCTCTTCATTACTAAACTTTTTCCATTTTCCTATTTGTTAGTCCTCGCTAGGCCCAAATACATTTATCAGAACTCTGTTCTTGAAAACTCAAATTTTTTTTATATCTTGGTACAAAGTGGGAGAGTTCACAACCGTTAAGAGCAACGGGTAGAAAGTAAATATTCAAATACTAAACAAACATAGCCTTTCGAGTCAAACATCACCTTTCGAATTTTAAAGTTTATTTGGATGATATCTAATACATTTTAGATTTATTTTGAAGTTTAATCAGATGATTAATCAATATGGACTATACATTTTTACCTTTGCTAATATTTGTCAATAAATGAAGCAAATCTTGTGAGATCTTACCAAACAAACATTGGTGGAGTTCTCTTGATTAAATAAATACAGATTTTGTGGCGTGGAGACCTAGTCAACTATTTAAACATGTTTAGAACATTGATGTTATTAGAGCTCACTTCTGTGTGTCCTCTTTTGTATCACAATAGAAGTATATACAAACAGAAGTTACAATGAGTCAATATTTGTTAACTTTCTTATCCACTCTATACACAAGCAGTCCTTCAGAAGTGTGAAATCGCCTTTCACTTTATTGACAATCTTTAGATGTAGCTTATTACTAAAACCTGAAGCCTATTCTGTTTTTTCATGAGTCATGCCAATGACCACTACCTTACATATCTTAAAAGGCAAACAGTGAAAGGAATCATGTTTACATTTACATAATATTATTTAGAAGTATACATTTATTTTCATCTTGGTAAT
The DNA here is from genome assembly GCA_902141375.1 of Timema poppense. Taxonomy (NCBI): domain Eukaryota; kingdom Metazoa; phylum Arthropoda; class Insecta; order Phasmatodea; family Timematidae; genus Timema; species Timema poppense. Next base: position 4,032 of record CABFOV010005750.1, read on the forward strand.
TAAAGTGATTACATGTAATTTACCTCATATTTAGTCACCGTAAAATACTAGTGTAAGTACTCCGTGTATGTGATACATTTATCATGAAACTATTTACTATTCAATGTACAAATTTACACACTTCAACAGCCGAATGGTCTAAGTAAGGGAAGGGAAGCCCTATCGTTATTCACCACAAGCGACTAATTGGCCTTAAAAAGTTAGTGAAGTTATAGTAAAATAAACTTTTACCTGACGGCGTGTGCTGGTTTTAATTGGATAATAGTTATTGGATATAATTGTAAAAACATGGGGACAGTGGTCTACTCGACTCTGGTGAAAATAATTGCCCACCCTTTTCTCTTTAGACAAGCGTGGGCTTGAAGAAAATTTGTTTTATCTTCACAGTCTGAAATCCTTGAAAATTTACCGGAATTCTTCAGTCACAAAAATGTGAAAATATATTTTGACTGATCATGATCTCTCGGCTTTGAAATCAAGGATTTAGAAATTATTCCCCATGGTCATATCAGCGTGGGCATGTGAATCAACGTTCTTTACAATGGGATACATCAAGTCAAAATACAGATCTTGAATTGTTTGTCACTTTTGAGGTGGAGCTAAGATTTGTTAGATTTCTCATATTCAGCCAATGTTTCTGCAATTTTGTCATAAAAAGGATTGTCAAATTTGGCTTGAAATTGTTTTACATATTCATTTTTGACAATTTTATCTATTTGTGTCTGAGGTAGTTGTAACTGATAAGTCAAAAGGTACAGTACATTTTTTGAATAAACTTGTTCAAAAAATGTGTGTTTTTTAAATGTTCTACTGAGCAACCATTTTTTCGATTTTTACACTGAAATGTCTTTATAATTTCTACACAACAGATTGTATTATATTTAAATATGAATTGATTTTTAATATATATAAAGTTAAGAAAACAAATGTATTTAAACTTTGGGTCAGCTATGATCCCATTGGTACTGAGTGAAGCAAAAGTTATATACTATTATAAGTTTTCAAAAAACTAATTGGAAAAAATAAATTTTAAAATAAATAGATAAATAAGCAAATTGAAATGTTTTTAGAATCTTCTAAAGTATAATACAGGCTATACAGGAAAACAAAGTTGTCTTGGGGTCTCTAGTGACCCCGTGGTAATAAGAGGATGTATTTCTAATTTAGTAATTCTTTCATAGTTTCGAGTTATACACATATCTATACTAATGGGCCAATGTTGAGGAAGGTATAAGCTAGATAAAAAGTCCCCACGTTTGCGTATGGGGAAAATGAGAGGCCATTTAGGAAATATACACCATAAATACACTGGAATAGGCACCTAAATATCCCTGCAAGCTGTGCCTCACTCTTAAACTTATTAACATTATTTTATTTGCCCCCCCCTTTTGATAGGCTAAAATTAATATCAAAACCGGGCAGTAAAGGCTTAGATGTGTTGTATTTATCTATACTCTAGTGTCAGTTACTAAGCAAATATAGAAAAAAATATTTTATATATGTTTTGGAAATTATACATGTGTGCATTTACATTTAATATTGTTATTTACATTTTTATAGTTTTAAAGCGTTACATGATATGCAGATAAAAATAAGAAAACTAGAAATGGTAATTGTAATAAATAATTAGTAATAATACTAAAACATCTATGAGATGAATGAGCTTTTCGACACAATAAATCCTGTTTTAACAACTTCTCTTTTCACACAATGAGAGCCATTAGTATATCTTAGTAAGTTATATCAATGATTATTAAAATTGTGTTACGTTAATAATGTAGGACGAGGTTTATCTCTCTAACAAACTAAACAAATATATAATGAAAGGCTCTAGTGTACTATTATTTCAATAACTGTTATAAGATAATTAATTTATTCACTTGTGTAAAATATATTTGCTGTGACACCCAGACCTTTGGAGGGGCCACGACCCACACTCTAAGAACCTGTGCATTAGACCATGCCACCCTACCATTGATGCAAGTCTTCACTTAAGATGAAAGTTACGCTTCTTTTATGAACATTGGTATTTTAACGACTATAACATTTTAACATTTATATTAAATGCAAATATAAATGTATTTCATAGCCTAATTATTGAATTGCTGTGTCTCCTAATGACCCGTAGCTATTGGGCCCCACTCAAAAGCATCAGCCTCGTCTTGTGTGGTTATACTGGTGATTGAGGGTCAGGGGAATTAGCCCACCAATTTTCCTGCAGTTTAGGGCGTCAGTATTGAAATATACTGGAATACTGGTGAAGATAGGTAGGAGTTTCATATCTAGAGAGGATGCACTGTGGTGATCTATCACAGTCGACTTCTCTTACCTGCCTCGGTGGCGTGGTTAGCTAACGAGCTTTTATCGTGTTGAGCTAGATTGCCTAGGACGGATAAATTGAGGTTCGAATCTCAGCTGGAGCAACTGGAGGTAGTTTTTCCAGAATAGTTTTCCACTCTCCCTCCACGCAAATGTTGGGTTCACTTCCTCTAAATTTAACCTTCCCAAATCCTAGCCCAGTAGAGTAATTAGTATTTAAGAGTATTACCCGAACGAGTAGTAAGACTTGGTGGTAAATACAAATAAATCCTATCTTATCTTGACGTTTATGCTGGTGCACTCACTCTAAACCCTATTCATAATGTCTGCCCCTTAAATTGAGCAGGTAATAACCACGGTGATAAACGTAATACGAAAAAAGGAGTGGTTGGTGTTCAAACAACCCCTTGCTGGGTGTAATGGGATGAATTATCCTATCCCATGCAAATGTGAGCACACTTCCCCTTAATTCTAAATTTATTTTTAAACTTGAACTACCCTAATGGGTAGTAAAACGTAAAAACACCGAAACCCCTCTTGTATTAACTGGTGACATATTTAGTTTGTGAGATTTCTATTCATATAGTGAGTCTTTTTTTTAGCACCGCGTCTTACTATCCGTTTGGGTTATACACTTATGTACTTATTAAACTGATGGTTTTAGGGAATAGGAAAATTACATTAAAAAGTGTACCCGCATTTGTCGGGAGGGAAAGTGGAAAACCATTTACGAAAACCAGCTTTAGTATACCCGACCAAGATTCGAACCTCAATCTCCTCGTCATCGGCAGCCTAGTCTACTGCGAGAGTAGCGCTTTAGACCATGCATCCACCGAAATGGGTGTATAGGCCTATAATGAATCTTCAACCCATAGGTTGGACCTAATTTCCCAGCTATCCGAGGCTGGGCATTTACTCAGCACTTCGGCCGGTTAATGCTGCCCGCACAATCTGGGGGAAAGCACGTGTCCCAGGGAAATCCTTAAACCATGGTAGATTCCCATTGCATTCTGCACTGGATGTTCTACGAGCAAGCAAGAAAGAGTCTACAGATTTTGTTATAAGGGTATTTTCACAAACTTTCCAGAGATATTTTACATGCTACAATCGACATGGAACTGATGGCCTTACTTCTCCTCCAAAAATAAGTTTTGCTATTGATTTTTAACTCTCAGTATAAATCCATCGACCTCGACCAGGTTTGATCCCGTTAACATCGAATGCTGAGGTGAATACTTTACTCTAAGACCACCGATGTTGACTTTTTATTTATGTCCCGTCATTAATTTGATACCATCGTGAAAATATATACCTCATTCATTTATTTTAACCCTTATAATCTTTTAATATCTCCTATATATTATTACACTTGGAAAATAAATAAAGCTATTCAATTATCGACGTAGAATATTAGCTTAATAGTAAAGAGCCAAATTGCTTTTAGACTGCACATTCATTATATGTGCACAGTAAAAGGTTATTAAAAACCAAGATGTTTGACCTTTCTCTCAATAGTTCTCGAGACAGAGGTCAAACTGAGAGAAGAGATATACTAATAATAGATTACACTGAGGGTAATCTATTGTGTGCATGACAGAAAAATCTCAATGAAACCACTGTATCGTTCTGTTCCTGTTCATTACTGTGTCAAGATTCCATCCCGGTATGAAGGCCGACAACTTACTAGAACGTGATAATACTCAAACAAACGTCTCGCGCTTACACCATTCAAAACAGAAGTCATCATCAGGCTCGGATATAAGAAAAGGTAACAAGGATTTATTGTTACGACAACATTTCCTTATTTAAATAATACAAATATTTAACATTGAGATTTTAAAAGTTAATTTTATAAATAAAAAATAATAATGTTGAAACGTTGAAAATATTTTATTTTGTTTTTGGGGCCTCTAATGGTGCCATATAAAGACTTGTGGCGGTTTCAGCTACATTTTTGGAAAATAATAAATCGGATCATGGATATTTATGAGGGGTGGTGATCTTCCCGTTGTAGTACCAGTTTCAGAAAGATCACGCCTCCTTAGTGTTGCTTAGTAACTAGTTTCTTGTATAGGTATTTAGTGGCTTAAAGCTTAGGTAAAAAAACAGTAATTTGTCTAAATAATACTCCAAACAATTTAATGCAACGAAATAAACACAACACAGAGATAATTTGGACACTTGAGATAGGATGGGAGAGTTAAGGTAACTATTTTTACAGTTTTTATAAGAAAAAACGTGTTTGTCTAAAATAAATAAATATCTTCATTAGATACGTTTAGATTAATTTTCTACAGAGTAATCTCAACATTTCTTGAATACTTTTCAACGGCAGCGTGAAATTTTACTAGAAATTGTTATTTTAAAATGTTCTCAATAAAATTAATATCCCTTTACTATTGACGAATATTCAAGAACTGTTGATATGTAACAAATGTAATTAATATATGTATTAAATAGAGCTATAACTTATTTATTTTGGCCCACTAAGTTTTTTGTCATAAAAACAGCCAATAAACTTTAGTACTTTTCTATTCCATTGTAATGTAAATTATTTTCCTCACTCATGGTAGAGACACCCTCTACAAAATAAAACAGCTGTTGAATTAGGTTCCTATATAAGAGTGAATTCTATTTAAGTTGGTATATTGGACAAACTTATCACAAAATTGATTTGATATCAGGAATTTTGGCGTAGAATACCTACCCCTGCTTTTAAAAATAAACTATTCAAGGACTTTTCCAGGATAGTTAAAATAACAGGAATTAAAATCACTAAGAAAACTGAACAATATTTGATTTCCTGCCCGGGTGCTTATTTAAAATATATAATATCAGTTTGTCTGAAAAGACTGCTAAATTTACATAATTTCTGATAATTATAACACCATTTTGTTGATGTCATGTACTGAGATTTGGATTGAGTTAAATGTAACATAATACAATTTGGCGTGCACAACTGTCCTCGCCCATACGTGCCACATGATCACACTACCCTAGTCTGCATGTCTTGATTATCCCTAAATGTTTGGGTACATATACAAACCATGTACTAGTGTGTTACTTTCTTCATTCTCCTGTATGTTCATCACTCTTAGGCCCAAATATATTACTTTTATGAGTACTTTGTTTTAAGAAACTCTCAATTTATTCTCTTGGTACTGAATGAAAGACAGTTATGAAGCAGTTGAATGCAGTAGCATTTGAGCGCTAGTCAAAAGTAGTAGCATTTTAGAGAATGGTACTAGCACTTGGCAACATGGACTGGGGTACGAGGAATACAACAGAGGAATGTTGTTTTACCCGGCCTGGCTTGTAATCAGTGAACCCACCAAGTAGGTATCAGAAAGTTAATCGGGGTTCCCTAACTGCAAATTTTACCTACGCTCTAAAAATTTCAATCTAGTCCTTATTTCATATACAGTATATTTAAGATTATTTTACTAGTTTGAAAATTATTGAAAGAAACAGGGGAAGTCTTGTGATCTTTATGAATGAGTGCATACCTGGGGTACGAGGGATCGGTTAAGTTAGACTATGTTAGGTTTGGTCATGTTAAGTCAGTTTAGGTTAGGTTAGGCTAGGTATCCTTCACAAGCGGCACAAAGCCTCCCCTGTTTCTTTGGATAATTTACAAACTCTAAATACAAATTAAATATATTGTTTATAAAATAAGAACTTGAATTAAAATTTACGAGTGTAGGTAGAATTCGCAGTCAGGGAATCCAAATTAACTTTTTGATGTACGTTGAGTTTACTGATTAAAGCTAAATCGGGGAAAATAACATTCCTCTAATATATCCCTTAAGCCTCAGTTCATGCGCTAAAATTCTACTAACCAGCGCTCAAATTCTATTAATTTTTGGCTTGTGGTTAAGTGATAGTGCTCTCAACTGCTACAAATTCGTGAGAGATAACTCTTAACATCCGTAATGGAACAACGAGTTAGATTATACAGTAGTTTTATGCCTACACTCTAGATAACTGTTTTCGTTGAAATTTTTAAACATAAATATTTTATATACGTTTCTAAGGCTTTATTGTTTTCCTTTGTAAATCTAAAATTGTATTGTATTTCATCCAAACAAAAACTAAATAAATATAAAGTCATAGCTTACTTGTTTATTCTGTGACAGCAATAACTCAAACGTTTATTGCCGCACTTACAATAGCACGCCACTTATCCCTATCATGAGCTGGTTCTGTCCAGTCCATTCTAATGTTCTTCTCCCATCTGCGTTTAGTTCTTTCCGATCTTATTTTATAATTGGGTTTGCAAGTCAGTATCCTGACCACGGTTCTAGATTCTTCCATTAGCTGAGCACCTGCCCACCTTAGTCTGTTAGAATTTATTATCCTAATAATATATTGTGATGAGTTCAGGTATGTAACTCATAATTATGTAACCTCATCTCCTCTCCAGTATCTTCATGCCTTATAAAGTAATAGCTAGAGGGGAGAAGTGTTTTAAAAGTACCGTATATCCTGTGTATAAAGTGACGTCCAGCAGTGGTAAAGATGTAATAGTTATTGTCCTCGGCAACTCATTCATATGATTGTACCTGTAGATTTCAATGTAACCAAACACCAAGTCGTTGAGAGATTTCCTGGATCTAACGTGTCCCAATGAGAACTGCCAAGCGGCGCAAATGCCAGTTAAGAGTTTTAAATAGGATACGTACCTAGGAGATTTGGGCACAAACACCATTGAGTAACTAGTCTCTAAAAGTGAAGTATTGTGTTAGATCCTCTAAGAAATCAAAACGGTCTTACGAATATAGTGTATTCACGTACCCTTCGTTTACCCCGTAGAGTGGCAAGCTTACCTGGCATTATTTTAGGTTGGTGTAGCTTAGAAGATAACGTCATAGTGTAGTTCGTCAAAGTAGGGCTGCACTGAACAACGAACAAGAAATATATTTAAATTAAAAACCCTTATAGATTTCTCAGGGGTTTATCTTTTTATTTCCAAGACTGACCTCAATGCTGACATGTTTATTAGTTTCTCCCTATAATACTGACCGTGATGCTGACATGTTTATTAGTGTAGTCCCTTTGAGGCTGACCGCGATGCAAACATGTGTATTCGTTTTTTGCCCTCCAAGAATCTCCGCAATTCTGATATGATGATTAATATTTCCCCTCTAAGATAGACTGCGGTGCTGATTTGTTTATTAGCCTTTTGTCCTCTAAGACTTGCCCGTGGTGATGAGATGTTTGTTTATAAGTTGTTTGCCCTCTAAGACAGACCACGATGCTGATATGTTTGTTAGTTTTCTGTCCTCTACAAGTGTCCACAATGCTGACATGTTTATTAGTTGTTTGCCCTCTAAGGCAGACCACGATGCTGATAGGTTTGTTAGTTTTCTGTCCTCTACAAGTGTCCACAATGATGACATGTTTATTAGTTTTTTGCCCTCTAAGGCAGACCACGATGCTGATAGGTTTGTTAGTTTTCTGTCCTCTACAACTGTCCACAATGCTGACATGTTTATTAGTT
>CABFOV010005750.1:13420-23970 GCA_902141375.1 Timema poppense
CCCACACCCCCCGACCACCATACACTTGTTTCTTATCAATAAATGGTCCAGATGAGCTGAATTGCTCACTTATGCTGCGACATCTTTTTAACGAAATAAGTTTTAGGTAAGAAAATGAGAAATGAAAAAAGGGGGAAAATTTGAAGGAATCTGAGTTTCAGTTATTCTATCAGGAGAAGGTACTAAATGGTAACTACGGCATCTATGTAGTTAAGGTATTCACTAGAGGGGAAGATCAGGTCATATTACGTATTTTGTGTTTTTGACAGAAAAAAGGGGAGGGGGGTGTTTGTCAGTATAGAGATAGAAAAATCAATTTTGAGAATTCAATCCATAACAGAATGTAATGATCTAGGGACAATTAACGTGTGTAGTGCAGTGTATGTATCAGGACTGATAGGAGATTGCGTCAGAAATTACGAGATATTTCACTAAAGTATTCAGTAGCTTAAAATAAGAATAAGAGTTCGTGTAAGCATTGGGAACAATAATTATTGTTTCGTGATAGAGGTTTCATAGTCCCAAATCATTTTGTTTCAAAGAAGTTGTTTCTTTATCTTTTTTTTTAAGATATTTTTTTTAGAAAGGTGTTTACTTAGGTTGTCTTACTTTCCTGAGATATCTAATGTTCATTGATTTTTTTATTCGTTTTTAATAAATAAACAACCCTTTGGTTCATGTAACTCTGTTAGGGGATGGAGCGGGGAAGCTCAGTGTCTATATGATGTTACATGGAGGGAAAACACATCACGGTGTTACGTAATACAGATCTTATACTTGAATCATAATGTTAAAAAGAAAAATTTTTTGTTCATGTTTTTCATACTTATAGATAACGTCCAATTTGGAATAGTATTAAATCTGAGTCCCTCTTTTTTGGTGTCACATAATCCTATCCATGAAATAATGACATCTACTTTTGATGGGGAAATTTATGTAACACAGGTTGGGTAGGGGTGTCAGACTAAATGTCTACATGGTGTTATATGGGGGGAAGATGGCATTCAAAATTTATAAGAAAAGGCGTTACATTGTTTATGGACAATTCCTTTCATTCCGTAATGATTTTTTTATTTTCACCGCAATTATCCGAAAAAAATCTTTCATAATGCTCGAAAAAACTGGTTTTGCGATATATATTTGTGTGGACTGTTTACTCGTATTTTGAACAATTTATTACAGTAATGGAGTTTTGCCGTTTGAGTTGGAGACACCCTGAATAATGACTTTAAACATTTGTAGATTGTCCATAAAATTAAAATAAATATTAACTAATGTTTTATATAATATAATTTATTTATATTTATTAATTGTGTCATGTAAATAATTTAATGTACTTGGCTTATGTGTTTTTATTTGTGACAAATTAAAAACCTACGCCAATATAAGAACAAAAATCTACAGTTACCATTTGGTTTGAACTTACCCACAACCAAAGAGTTGGTACAAGTTTGTTTATTTAGTGCATTGTATACTTAGCCAAACATCCTAAATCTTATATTTAAATATTAATATCTATAGCTTTAATTGAGATATTTTATATCCGTGATAGGTGTATCTAATTTTATTTTAGACTATAATACATATATTTATTACTAAGTTAATAATTCAAATTAGTTGGTAGAATTGTGTTTTACAAATAGTGAATAGGACGATTTTATTTAAAATGTATTTTCATTGATTTTTTATTTTATTTTAAAAAGCACAGACCATTAATATACTATAAAACATGGGCTAGAAAAGATAATAAAAACTGTATCTCTAAATGTTTTGCATTATTTTTAATCCTTCAAGATACGATGTTTGTATTTTGTGAAGGAAAATAAATAGTCCTTTTCGATTAACCACACTGAGCTGAAAGTCCCGGATTTAATTCCTTGAATGGCCGATAAATTTATTATTGGTGAAATGTGGGCTTCCCCTTTCACAATTATGAACGGCCGAGGGCCGGATGTAGTGTCTGTTCTTTATTTAAGTTAGTTTATCAGTCGTGTGCTGAAATAGTCATTCGATTCAGAAAGTGCACTTTAAATACTTCACAAAAATGAAACAAATGAAATGACTAATTATTGTTAGCACCGCGTCTTACTACCCGTTCGGGTTATACGCACGAAATGACTAACGACAGCCATTACAAAGTGTCTTACTCCCAGTTGTTTTACACCCATCACTTTCTGTATTCTTAAATAAGTGTGAATTGATTATAGCCTGGACGAACAGGATAACGCATAGCACCCATTAAATAAAACATAATTACATATTTATATTTTATTTGTGTGTGGGTTGAGCCCCAATATGTATTTAAATAATCCTCCAAATATTTTGTAGCTGCATTCTATATTTGAAACATATCTGGGAGCTGAGGTCAGGGTGCATTGGTGGTATAAGCTTACTGGTAGAAGTAATAGACCTGTCGTAAGACAGAACACCTAATAATAATGATCAGGAGAGAAACACGAAACACCTCGCTTGCTAACGTAATATTTGACAACGCCTTTAACTCTTATAAATAAATATAAATCCCTTATCCACTGCCTTTGAACCCTTAATTATCATTAATTTATTACGTTAATAACAAGCTAGGAAAAAATTAAACTATGTTATTTTTTTTTCCGGAATTTTTACAATATTTGTCACAATTCTCCTATTTATTTATTTTACTATTTTAAAGAGATATTTCAACTTGTGATTTTGCTCACCTGAATTCTTAAAAAGCTTTTAGTTTTGATTATGTAAACAAATATTTTTATTAAGTGTAAGCACTAATATATTCTTAATACCTATATGTGTATGAAATCTGGATATTCTTAGGGTTTGAAAAATGTTATAAAAAATGTCATAATTAAATCAACTCTAGGTGTTCAGAGGGTTTACAAGTTTAAACGAGATCATTTTATCAGTTCAACATCTATAATATACCCACTCCAGTTCCTGCATTGTCCAAGGTGCTACCCTCGTAGTAGACTAGACTGCCGATGGCTGAAAGGTCAAGGTTCTAATCTAGGTCGGGTGTACTAAGGGTGGTTTTTCTAAAATGGCTTTCCACTCTTCCTTCACGTAAATTTGGGTACACTTCCTTTAACTATAACCTTCCTAATCCCTAAATACATTATCTTAATTAGTGCATAAGCATATAATTCGAACGGGTAGTAAGAAACGATGCTAAAAAATAAATAGTAAAAACATATATAATAAATTAGAACTTGCAAGGTCATTACAATATAACTTTTTCCTATATTATATAAACGATACATCAATACATATGATTTACTAATATTTAGCTTTGAAATGAGCACAGTTTTAAATAAATTGACAAACAATTTAATATTTCTCAGACTAAAGTTCATCAGTGCAACTTTTGCATTGTACACTTAATTTATCCATAATACGTCTCGATTACATTCATTTTTTGTTTGAATAGAGTATCATATATAAATCAAAATTTGAGCTAAATAATAGCAATTTTTAAAATAATGTGGATATAAAATTAATATGACATATGTATATTTTAGCTTACTTTACTTTATTTTCTACTAAAACAACTTTTGACTTAGTTTTATATAATCATAAACGCTGTTTAAATTCGATCAGTTATAATAGAACGATAATGCATCGTGGTAAGTCGAAATTATATATTGTAATCAATCAGAGCTGATAGGCAAATGCGTATGAAAATATCATTAAGGTTCTTGTCCTAGCAGGACAAATTGAAGTCTGTTTTAGAAATGTTTGTAGTTTCAAAATAGTTTAAAATTACATTTCTACAGTTAAAAAATCATACACAAATTTTCAAGACACTTCTTACACTCTAAAGTATAATTAATTTTTCCATACAATATGATTATTTTTTATTTATTTAAATTCAGTTGCATATATGTGAAACTTAGTGTTTCTATATCAAGGTTTTCAACGGAATCCATTATCAAACATTATTGTATTTTTAAAAGAATATGAAAATGTATTCAAGGACAACCAAAGTATTTGGCGTTCCCGCAACGCCTTCTCATGAAGTCACCAAATAAAACGGCCATGAGAAGATATTTCTTCCCAAGTATTACTTAAATTGACTGAAAGAAGATATTAGTATGGATCGAAGGGCCTTGAAAATATATTTGCTTCCTCGTTCACGTTCAAGAGCCTTCAAGGTCTCACAAAGAAATCTGCCAATGAAATATTGTTTAAATGATTGGGGTTATCTTATACTTCAGAATATTTATAAATTACTATCTTTTCTTGGACGAAATTATAGGTTTATCGAAAATTTCTGTCAGCAGCCAATTTTCTAGTGAATATCTTTCTTCAACATCACTTACTATTAAGATAGACATAAAACATAATATTATCAACTTTTCATTACATTTTAAATCTCTTTAAATTTCATGTGGATATTTAAAAGTGGAAGTTTACTTAATCATTGTATGCGTTTTAATTTATTTAAAGTTGTTAGGTCCGACTTAAACTAGCTCAAGGAATGTATTACCGGAACAGTTATTTTATAAATAATTGTTTGTTTAAAACTACAGCTAAATCGTTTAATTGATTTGCCATAAATATAGGTATAGTCTAAATAAGTTAGTATGGACATTTGTGTTACTCTTAGTGTATTCAGCTGTTAACAAAGCTTGATATTCACTATATATTTATTTTTTTAACATCGTGACCCACCTCGGTGTCGTAGTTAGCTAACGCGCTAGTTTCGTGTTAAGCTAGACTGCCGAGGACGGGGAGATCGAGGTTATAATCTTGGTCGGGTGAAGTGGGGGTATTTTTTCCTTAAATGGTTTTACACTCTCCTTCCACGCAAATGCGGGATCACTTCCTATAAATCTAACCTTCCTAATCCTTAACCCAATAGCGTAACTAATACTTAAAGCGAATAGCCCGAATGGGTAGTAAGACGCGGTGCTAAATTAAATTTAACATCGTGTCTTACTACCCATTTAGCTATTGTGCATGTGTAGTACAAAGAGATTTTCTTAAAAAATTGGAAAATTATTATATATTTGATATTTTAGAATATTTTATTTAATAAACTTTGGCATTCACTTCCTGTTGTTGGATCCTAGTCATAAACAAACAAATTTAAGAACAATCTTTATATTTGGACTTGCAACTCAGGTCAACCACGTGTAACGTCTACCACTGAAACAAAAAGCAAGATATCGATGTCCTACACCTTATTTCAGTCGGCAACGTGTCTGTCTACTAATATCAGAGTCCCGGGATAAATTCCTGACATGGCTGAACAACTTATCATTGATGAAAGTGGGTTTACCCTTTTACAGTGATGAACTAACGGCTGGGTGCTGGGTGTTGTGTCCGTTCTAGATTTAGGTTAATCTATAGTCGCGTGATGATATAATCATTAGGTTCATAAAATGCATGTTAAACCCCTCAAATATTATTTTTAATACTCTGGCGCTTTAACAAGTATTGTATGAATGTCACATTTATTTTGAAAGGTTTAGAACCCAAATGGTAAAAGGTGGTGGTAAAAAAAACACTAATTTTGAAAGTATGCAAAACAATGCAGGTTGCCTTAATTGGTCTACTAATGTTCTACACCATATAAATAATGTTTGTTTCACTTAGATTATATGTGAATCCTACGTTTGATGCGTGGCGATAGTACTTTACATTCCGAACACTTAATACACGACCTCCGAGAAGAATCTGGCGTGCCTCGAACTTCTAACTTGAGAGTGACAAACAGAGTGGTATCTGCCCACATATTCACAACTACCCCCCCATTAACCTAAACTTACTTCCACCACTTCGTACTCAGATCAGGTCTTCCACTTCAATGTTATTTTTCTGTTCTACCAATCGATGAGCCAGCGCCATCACACAAGACGGGATAGTTTCTCTTTAATCGATGTGTTCTACGCGAGTTGAATTCTCTTCCCGGGTTTGTGCTATCGGCACAGCTACTTAGTATTAGCTAAACTTAGTATTGAATTTAATTAATATTTTCTTTCGTTATTAAATTATTTTAACTTTCTTGGTTAACGAATATTTTCTAAAACAGGCATTATAGCTGTCCTAACCGCCTCGGAAGTTGCATGGTCTAACGCGCTATTCTCGCAGTAGACTGAACTACCGATGACGAGGAGATAAAGGTTCAAATCTATATGAGGTGTATTGAGTTTTTTTTTTTTTTTCAAAAATAGTTTTCTACTCTCCCTGCGACTACATTTCCTTGAAATATATCCTTCCTAGTCCTTAAAACCATCAGCGCAAACGGTATATAAGCGTAAAAACCAAATAGGTAGTAAGAGGCGGGGCTAAAAAAAAGTTGGTTTACCCACTTATGTGGCCACATGGTCTAAGACGCTATTCTAACATTAGAAAATTTAATATAATGTGTTGCTTATAACTGGATCATAGGCCTTTTTGAAATATATTTATAATTGATGAACCATCATGTTGTTTTCTCCCTTTTATCTGATATCTGCCGACTAGTAAAAATCTGATCGGTTGTTTATCTATTTAGTCGAAATCCACACTGATGATACCCAATTATTTCCTCTGCATGTGGCGTCAATCTCATTAAATTTATGTTAGACGAGTTGTTGTAGTATCTTGGTAGTAGTGATATAATTCTATATGATCTGAAGTTATAGGCTTGACATGTGTAATTTTTTTTTAAATGCGTCTAGGCGTTTCACTAAGTATTATTACTATTATTGGTGACCTGGCGGTCTAGGGGTAAGGTGTCAGACTTCTGTGCTGGCGGCCGGGGTTCAAACCTCGGTCCCGGCACAGATTTATCTGATTACCAAACCCTTCCTTCACCTCTGACAAGACATCTTGTGAATGTGGGGAATTCCAGGCCTCCACCGTGGCTCGGATTCCACGTTAAACTGTAGGTCCTCCATTTCATCTCACAATCACCCTACCATTACACACTAGCTTAATTGTGTATAATCCGAACGGGTAGTAAGACGCGGTGCTAATAATAATAATAATAATTATTATTATTATTATTATTATTATTATTATTATTATTATTTAGCACCGCGTCTTACAACCCATTCGGGTTATACGCTTTAAATACTAATTACGCTAATGGATTAGGAATTGCAAAGGTTGAAGAGGTTGAGAGGAAGTGAACCCGCATTTGCGTGGAGGGAGAGTAGAAAATCATTGAAGAAAAACCACCCCCAGTTCACCCGACCGAGATTCGAACCTCGATCTCCCCGTCATCAGCAGTCGAGCTCAACAAGACTAGCGCATTAGCCAACTACGCCACCGAGGTGGGTTTCACTAAGTAGACTTGTAAAGTGTCACTTTTCTATTTTTCTTGGGTTTGGAATTACACACACTACTGGTCACAGGGTTTAAGGCATCTCCATATACAGTCAACTTCTTTCAGCATGTACCTTTATGGACAGATATTAGATTCACGATCTCTGAAGTTGACTATAACCGAAATGTGTTTCCACTTAACCTTAAGTAATAGGAGTGTAGACAAAAAAAGAATTAAACACAGAATAAATCTTATCGTAATATATTAATTCATATTTAAAAAGTCAGTTATGTATAGTTGTTGTATACCATTTTAGCGATTAATTTTTATGTATCCTTCTCAAGAGTATGAGTTTTTTCCACAATCGATATCACATCGTACATACATTCAATAATATTTAGAACTTTAATAAAATTCTCAAACACCTATTCCACCATCGTGAAACTTTTTTTTTATTCTTGTCTTAGTCGTCTTCTTCATCATCTTACTCAGTTTCATGCTGGAACGACCTTTCATAACTCAACAGTGGCTTCACCTGGTGATAGATAATTTGTTATAAACTCATAGTTTTCCCACTGTGGTCACTGAAGGTTATAACTAAGCGTCATACTCGAAAGATAGAACTGCTGATAACGGAAAGACCGGGATTTGAGTTTCGTTTGGGTGTACTGAGAGTTGTTTTTCCTTAATCATTTTCTACTCTCCCTCCACATATATACGAGTATATTTCTTCTATAGTCTAATATTCCCCATGACTAAAAATTAGTGTAATTAGTGCATAAGTGTAAAGCCCAAACGGGTGGTAAGACGCGGTTCTAGAAACAAACAAAACATTTCATAATCTATATCGATAATTTTCAAATAAATTGTCATTGAAGAAAATTGTATAAGTTCCTTGAGTTACATTATTCATCTTCTCCATCAAAGTCACAGATTCATTAGCTAAACCAGTGTGGAGGAAGTAGTTCTGAATAGTGGCTATTGTCACACTCCTCCATTCCTGTTCGGCAAAAGGTATAACATACAGTGAAGTAACTTGTCTGTATTTGCTTGCTGCAACCAAGGTATGAAGCTTAAACCCGCAGGTTGGGGTGAAGTGGCGGTCGCCGTTATAGTCGCGATATAGATACAAGTATAATAAAAATACGCTTGAGATACAAATATACAGGCATCCCAAAATTCCTTTTCCAAGATTCTTGCTCTTGAAGTTACATTGTTATCACACAAATGTATAAAAGATTTTGTTTTATTATTTCCTTTTTTATTCTTGAGGTGAAGCTGCCTTTTACTGAAATACTCACTCTATTTGTCTGAATATCTATCAATGTAAATGTAAAATCAAATCAATTAAAAATGTAGAACTTTATCTATGTGTAAATTTCTTTTTTGTTGAAGAAACACGATTTGCCTACTAATGTTGATACAAAACAAACAACCAACACAAAAATATAAGTTTTATTTGGATTAAGTAGAATGTTTGTTACCAACACAAAAATATAAGTTTTATTTGGATTAAGTAGAATGTTTGTTTCCATCACATAGCACTCGTTGCCAAGTAGTGTTATAATTGGTTTATCTTTCCAAGCCCCTCTTAGCCAGGGAGATTTACAAAGAATATTAATACATTTTAGACGCTGCTTTGTTCGATTATGATATAGTGTGATGGCATGGAGCTTATCCTGTATTATAAAAAATAATGAGTACAACACAAGAAGTCTCGCTTTGATCCGATGAGTAATTTTTGAGTTTACTGGCAACAAAGAGACATACCGACATAAAATATAACGTACACTATATAAATAGATTTAAAGCTGTGTTATGTGTATAGATTTGATAGCTTCAGCAAGCACACATTTTATTATTTTCATTTCATACTTACGCATAAATAATTCACTAATTCAATAAATATTAAGTTCAATGTAGGTGAATATTGTGTTTACTTTGATTTAAAAAAGTTATAATAATATACAATAGTTTTATGAGAAAAAAAATATATTTACCAATTAAGTGTATGCTTTGTTTACCCTGAAAGTTAGAAGTCTTACTTTGTTGAATTATACTATGATCTTATATTAAAAGTTAAAACATAGTGGAATAATGCAAGGTAAGCTTGCTATCTATCAGGGCAAACAAAGAGTACTCTCCATCTACCTAAAAAGGTAGAAAGATTACACTGTCACTTGTTGATATCTTTACCACACTATATTTTGAAAAATGGTAATAGGTGATTAAATATATCTGTACTTAAGACACAACAAAAGGGGCTGGACGTATAATAACCGAAATGAATAGTAACTTTGACATAATAACTGTACAAACAAATGTTTTTTTTTTAACTATTCAAGGATTGTTTTAGTCAATTAACTTTTACGTTTAAATAATAGAGCAAAACTATTTTTAAGTTTGTTTTCCCACTTACAAATTAAAAATTAATCACATTAGCCTATTTTTATTGCCAAAATTGAGATTGAAAATGTAATTGTTTTCCATTAAATATGCATATAAATATATTTTATCTAATCATGTGTGATATGAGTTTATAGAGAGTAATTTTTAAATTATATGACACCAAAAACAATTAAATGTGTTGCTTAAATGCATCTTCCCTAATAAATCAAAAGCAGTTCTTTACGTTAGTAACTAATTAAATCCTCTGTAAATTATGGTGGAACAGGTATGAACTGCTTTGGGTGAGGATTTACATAAGCACAAACGTTTTTTGAATATGAATAATGTATAGCTAAACACCTTGCTAGATACACACTAAAAGCTTAGTGAAAAGTAGTAAAAGTCTATTAATCTTGTGGGTGTAGAAGATGACGTTCACCTTGACCATTTATTAACATAAAAAATGAAAGTTGCGAACTTCCATTGACTAGAAGATAAAAATAATTACTAGTATGAAGAGTCAGATGTGTTAATATATTTTATATCTCACGTGTCCATGGCCAGTTTTTGAAAACGGGTTTGAATGTTTTCTTGAAATTTAAAAATAATAAAATTAGCCAAACATTAAGGAAGATACATATGAAATATATTCAAATCAATGGACAACCCAAGCACAGTTCTAAATTAATATTCTAAGCTCATAGTAAATAAATAATATGAGTATTTTAAAATTGGTAAGGTATATCTCGGTATTAATTCGTTTCTATGATTTTTTTATTTCCTTTTACTTTACTATTAAATCAACATAAATCTAAATACTACGAAACAAATTAAGTTTGTGTTAATCTTGTAAAAAAATTATAAATATTTGGTAATCATTAAAATGCACAGATTATAAGTCATGGTTTGTATA
>CABFOV010005750.1:23989-40164 GCA_902141375.1 Timema poppense
TATAAGAGAAATAAATATTTTAACAATATTTATAAGATAATAAGGTGATATATTTTATTTTATACCTTGTCACTATCATCAAAAAAGTTGTTTTTTTGTATCTTGAAAGAATTCTGATAAATTTGTAAAATGATATTTTAGATCTTTTATTAGCAATTGAAAATACTAATTCAAACCCGAAATCGATATAAGATTAGTTTAGAAACTAGCCATATTAAACGATGTTTGTTAATAGATGATCATTAATACTGTTGCCATGGCCTTGAAATAAAAACTGGCAAATAAGATAATGTAAGTGCGTAATCGGAGGAGCTGCGTTTGTTGGTTTGCATACCGCCTGGGTAAGTGTCATCGGCTGGTTGACCCAGAAAGTTTAGTCAGTAAAATAATTGATACCTGCAATTTTAAGTAAAAATAACAAATACAATTTGCTTTCAAACAAAGCTTAGCTGTTTTATATACAAATTAAATAATTATTAAAACTATAGCTTTTGTTATACATAAAATTGGAGAAATATAATTAATAATTCAATGTCCCGAATAAGAGACTGAAAAAATCAACCTGCATCCAATTTGCTTTTGTTTCAAAGATAAAATTTCATTTTGTATACAAATTCAAATGGGTTATCTAAAAGTAGAATGTAGAAGTAAAATTAACTTATTGG
Source organism: Timema poppense (assembly GCA_902141375.1). NCBI lineage: Eukaryota > Metazoa > Arthropoda > Insecta > Phasmatodea > Timematidae > Timema > Timema poppense. The sequence goes on from CABFOV010005750.1 coordinate 24,655, forward strand.
AATAAATTAAACTATATTTAGATTATCAAATTAATTATAATAATTAAGTTCGTTAAGTTTCATCTGTTAACTATCTGTATTCAGTAATGTAAGGACACTTTAGATTTAACTAAACTTAAAAAGTATTTTTGCAGTTATTTCACCCGGAAAAGTAAGTAAATTATATATATATACTTTAATATATACTTTAATTCATTCTGTAGGGAAGAAAGGACGTATCGAGTTATTTGTGAATTGATCTTTACTGCAAAATGTCACGTAACAATAATTGTGTGTTTGTCAGGTGGATAGCAATCAAGCCGTCGATTCGTGACTTATGTGTAGTTGTAACCGATTAACAAATGAGTAGAAATACTCCTTTCACTAGGGACCAAGCTGAGGTTCGACCTCGCTGCGACGTTGTCGTTGATCCCAGATGACCTCCTGGCTAGCTGGCCACGGTAACAGTGCGGTTGTACAAACTCAGCTTCGTCCCACTTGGTTGGGGGGAGCTTGGTTTATATCAACACTAAAATCATTTTGCCGATACTTGATTGGCGTTATTTGAAACAACTGTGGTAATCAACCAACCCTTGAGATTTAGTTCCAAAATAAAGCCTCCCGCCATTTTTCAAAGTGAGGCCCACTTTCCATTTGGATAAATATAATGGTATTTTCAAATATCTATTGTCTACACTAATATTATAAAGAGTAAAGATTTGTTTTTTTGTTTGTAATGGATAAAACTCAAAAATTCTGGACCGATTTAAAAAATTCTTTCACCAATATAAAGCTACATTATCAGCGAGTAACATAGGCTATATATATATATATATATTTTTTTTTAAATTTATTCCTCATAAAAAGGTCGATAGTCACTCATATTTTATGGTAGAGTTTATGATGATTCTTCAATATGTGTGTTGAAAATAATAATGCGGGGGGAAGGAGGAAGGGTCTAGTTTATTATAAGGCTGATATCAACTGGGAAAACTTTCTTAGGTCCAATTAGCAGCTACGGTCGAACGTGTATCATGTGTAAGCAAGTTATTCATTCCTATGAAAGAGCCGATGATTTAACTCATTTCAAAACGGTTGACTCTACGTTATCTATGGTTATCTATTAAATAAACAATAGACTAATTAGAGAAGAGCTATACCAGGTTGGCAATTGAAAAAAAGGTACTAAGCCAGTTAAAAATCGACCAATCATCTCCATATATTTATTAAAAAATACTACACTGAAAACCATAATACTCTTCTATTTTATCGTAAGCTTTCACATAATATTCCTAGATAACATATATGTTGCTATTCTGGTACAAACTACACTGATATGTATAGTGATAACTCTTCGAATTTGGCATTATTTGAATAAATGTTTATAGTATTTTAATTATATTTGAATGACTGGAGGGTTTTAAAAATCATAATGGACTTTATGCTCATAATATCACATTGAATAATATGAATTACATATTTCTTAAAGTGATGCTATTATATTAGATACAAAATAGTGCAAACGAGTGATTAATCATGCTTGAATTGTTTAATTAACCATTCGAATGGAGCCATAAACATTTCCAACTCAAGAGTAAACATTAAGTAATATTCAAATTATATTGTTATGACACGAAGAAGATATGTCGTAGCCAGGTGGTCAGAATATGTTGAATTGTAAAAAATGGTTAAGTGGTTCTGAATGTTTAGCTTGGTCATTGATGATGGATGTGCTAGTAGTGGCTATAACCGGTTTTATCACTACTAAGACACTTCATCTCTTCCCGATGGCTGTCATATTCAACCAAGTATCAACAAGCTAACAATACATCTCTACCTATCCTGTTTTATTACACATGACACCGTTAGAACTTCGTAGCTACCAAATAATTTAATACTTGTATTTAAAACCCTTAAAATAAAATATGTGTCCGGTAAGTTATTATAATATCAGATGAAATACCTATATTGACAAAAGACGAGACTTTGTAAATGTAGAAAAAAGCACACATTTTATCCCAACACTTAATATATTAAGGTGATTTTTTCAACACGTGGTTGTATTAGGAAGCACGCACCCATCCATAAAAAAAATTGTTTTCATATAATGTTTATTTCATTGAATATATTGGAGTAATACTATTGTGAATTATATTCTATACAAGATTAAAATAAATTATGTTTTACATGAAATTATGTATTTGGATTAATGTTCTCGGTTATATAGATATCATTGTGTAACCAAAACAATTTAAAATTTATAATGACTATCTAATTCCTCATAACACATAAAATAATAGTTAGTGTAGCTGTAGGCCTAGCAATGGTTTATTCAGCTATAATATATAATTAATATGTTTATAATGTTGAGGATATGAATATATAATTATGCTTTATTTAGTATGGATTGAACATATCAAACAAACATGTCTAGCGAATTTTATTTAGAATGGATACTTAACCTGAAATTCAACTGCGGCTACTAATATGTATATTCTGGCCACTATTGTGTTAATTGTGGCTACTAATATGACAACTGTGGTTATTGTGTGCCAATTTTTGCTAATAGTTTGTCAATTATGGCTACTAGAATATTAATTGGGGCTACTTGTGTGTCAATTGTGACTACTTTTATGTCAATAAAGGGGCTACTAATATGTCAAATGTGGCTAAGGTATGTCAGTTGTTGGTACTAATATTTCAATTGTGGCTACTAACGGTTTTGATATGTCAACTGTGGTTACTAGTTTATCATCTATATCTACTGATTTGTCAATTTTGGCCACAAATGTGTCACTTGTTGCTGCTTATATTTCTACTGCAACTACAATTATATATTGTCATGAACAAGGAGGCTACCTTTGTTAAGCGAGAAATTCTCGCCCAGACGTTCAGCTCTAACAAAAAATTTGATTCTACGATGCATTATTGCAAAACATGTTTCACGCCAAAATAAGGTTGAAAAACTCTAACAGGATTTATACTCCGTAACAACACTATAGTTTGAGTATTATTAATTGAAAATATTGTGTGAAAATGTGACATTAGCTCATTTAAATGATCTTTTAAGCGAATTTTCGTAGATATGAGCCTAGACTTTATGAAAAAGAGCTCTAGATTTAGCCTTCCTATACAAAATTCTGTATTTTTTTATAGGTCTAAAACATAAGATTTCAAGATGTTTGAGAACAATCATCGGGCTTTCCTCTTTACCTTGAAATAAGAAGTTTCGTAGTTTTCTTTCCGCTCTTACTTATTGACATGACAAAGAATGGTTGTACATGAAGGCCGAGAGAGATTATAATCTTAAAATGGAGAAGTAGTTCCATAAAACTACAAAGATCATTGTATTTTAAGGTGGGAAGTAGGAAACACGAGAAAAGGTCAGTATGTTTGCAATTTTTATTGAAAAACATTTTTTTGGTCAAATTAAATTAAATATTGCTTCTATACAAACATAGAGATTAATTTTATTCACATAGTGATATCAACATTTGTTGAATATCTGTCATGAGCATAGTGGCATGATCAATACACTTTTTTAAATGAAGAGAAAAAGTTTTCAAAAAGATCCAGGACACCCTTGACAAATATTCAACCACTGTGGAGATCATCATATCGAGAAAATTAAACTCTATATTTGTAAAAAAGCAATATTCCATTTGACTTATTTTGACTATAAAAAAAGTGTTGCTATAAAACTGCAAAAACACTTAACTTTTCTCACGTTCCCAGCATTCCTAAGCTAATCCGTGTGGTCTGACAATATTATAAGTTTTATTTACATAGTGAGACAACGTATACAAAATTAAAATTTATTATTTAAACCTTAAATATTTGCTTTAAAATTCCTTGTCAAGTTTGTCTGCATATTTCACAAGTTTTTAACCAAAAGTTAGCTTATACAACAAAATAATAATCAAATTACAGCATGGTCAAAATTTCTGCTTAATTTCTTTTTAATTTCGTGTTTATTTAAAGATTTTTTTGTAAAAAAGAAGAATTTCGTGTAACAAGACGATTTTGTTTTATTTCGCTTTTTATTGTAAATCATATCCAAAAACTATCTAAGGAAAAATTACTTGATTCCGTATTTGTATGGCACATTTAGTTTTATCGCATCTCACCATTTTTACGGGGCTCTACCCATAAAATATACATTTCTACAACAAGGAGATCACGAACAGAGTTTATGTACTTATGAGCATTGTCTGTAATGAAACAATATAAAAGATAACATGCCATTAAAATCTGGGCCCTTCTGAGTTATATATAATTATTTATTCCATATAATACACTTTTAATTAAAGATGGCATAGGAGTTCATATTAATTCAAATGAGCCGCTCTTAAATACCGATAAACCCAAAAAATTATGTGCGCGATAATATTTTATCCTCATTCACAAAGTTTTAAATAAATTTTGGGGGTTGATTATATTTATTTTTATTTTAAAATTTAAAAAATAAATACTTTTTAAGAACAGCCCTTACATAAGCTTTGAAGAGGGAGTATTACAAAACATATTTCTTATGCATTAATTATAGCTTTCAGAATGCTGGTTAGTCAATCAACACGTGCTGACACACACATATAGTAATATTGCTCCCTTATTTTTCAAATAAGCTTAAATTTTTATGACTTAAAATTTACTTTTTAAGTCATTTATTTATGAAGTATTACATAATGAATAAACAGTTAAATAACTTATATATAATGTAATAAATCTTTTCTTAGAGAAAGATTTGTTAGAAAACTAGCATGAATAACTTAAATCATACCAGTTAATTAAATTTAAATATACATGAAAAATTAATTGACAATATTTAGCGTGAAATATTGTTTTGTTATTGTGTTAGCAAGCTTATTTTATGCTTTTAAAAGAATGATCTTACGTATTAATATATTTTGCATATATTTCTTAAAAAACCAATAAGATATTTAACTATATTTTATCAATTTATATCATTAAAAATATATTTTCTATTTTAAATATATATATATATATATATATATATATATATTGATATTCCTTCAAAAATTAATCGAGTATTAATTAAAATTATGTAATATGAATGGAAAAAATTAAAAGAGAGTTATATAATTTCAGATGTATTAAATTATAAATTCAAATTCATATGCATTATTGAGCTTTTAATAAATTTATAAATATATGTTTTTATATAAATTATGCATTTATATATAATATACGAGCTTTGTTGCCTTAAACTATAAATGCATACAAGTGGCTTGAGTGGTCTGGAATATTAAGTCAAAACCATATTATATATTTCTTTAAAAAACAATAGTAAGCCCCTACATGTAAAGGTTAAAAAATAAACAGATTTTTTATTGAACAAACTTAGAATTGGACTTCAAAAATGAATACAAAATAAAACTTACTTAAACTATGGTATTAGATACTCGAAAGTTCATTGCCGCACTTTAAAAAAAAAAAAAAGTACGCTACCCATTCCTGTATTGAGTTAGTTCCATCCAGTCCTCCTCATTCCACCCTATCTCTTTCAGGTCCATTCTAATGTTATCCTCCCATCTGAAACTAGGTATTCCTAATGGTTGTCCCATGGGGTTTACCAGTCAATACTCTGAACTCGGTTCTAGAATATTCCATTCGCGCAGCATGTTTGGCCCACCGTAATCCACGAGGCTTGATTATTCTAACAATGTATTTTGATAAGTACAGCGTATTTAACTCACTATTGTGCTACCTCCTCCACTCCGCAGTAGTCTCGTCTCTTTTTGGGCTAAATATCTTCCTAGGCACCTTGTTTTCGAAAACCCTAAATCTTTTTTCGGCATGTTAGGTAAGAGATCACGTTTCACATCCTTATAGAACAACTGGTGAAACTATTACTTTATATATTCTCAGTTTTACATTCTTGGACGGCAGACGAGATGTCAACAATTTACTGACCAAGTAATATCATGCATTTCCCGATTTTATTCTTATCCTAATTTCCAATCTTATATTGTTATTGCTAATTAAAATAATTGTTCCTAAGTATTTAAACTCATTAACCATGTACAATTATAGTTGTTCGCAGTAATCTCTAAATTATTGTCATAGATTCGTGCTCTCTGTGTGATCATATACTTAGTATTTTCAGCAATCACTTCTAAACCTATTTTCTTACTAATCTCAAATAAGATATCTGCATGTCTTGGAAGTTTCCTTACTATTACTTAACAAATCTAAATTATCTGCGTTTCCTAATATCCGCATTGTACCGTATAAAGTCAAACAGACCATCCTTACTATCTTTCATCACCCTAGTATTAAACTCTATGGCTAGATCCAACTAATGGGCAAAGTGTATCTCATTGTTTTAAGCCAATATGAATTTTTAAAGAATCTTATAAATAATATCCAACACATACCCTGCCACAAGGATCTGTTAAATTTACCTCAATTAAATTGACTATCTTTTTTGGGTAATCACAACTTAACTAAAACTTCATGTGTTTAGTTTTTTATTAAAAATAAAACTTATACTTATTATATGTTTGTTTTAGTTAGTTTATATTTAATTATAGACCTTTTAAAATTGCATGTATAAGTGCAGTACCATCATGTTGTATTACCACTTACAAAAGATTTTAAATTAATCATAGGCCTTTTTAAAATCTATTTATAACTGACGTACCATAATTTGTATTCACACTTAAAAAAATATTTACTATTTTAATTATTTAACATTTTGTGTCTTTTAATCAATCTAGATGGTTAAAAGAATTAAATATAATCATTTTAACATATTATCGTATGCATTACACATGTCATATACTTGATATATTATTATGCTATTCTGTTGGATAGTTGAGCTAGTAAAAAGCACTATTTTTATGCACAAGCACGAAGACCAAATAAATTTTAAGTTTTGATAACACTTTGACCCGTATTAAAATTCATAAACGGAGATGTTAAAATCTATTCTTGAATGTGTAACTTGTGTACTTTCTTACCATCGTGTCTTACTAACTTGTTTTATTGCTATTCATAACTATTATGATTTTAAAATAATAATTATTTAAAATGTTTGATAGGTTTCGTAATACTTTACTCTTTAGAAGTTAAAAATCTATATTAATATTATTTATGCTGCTTTGTACAGGAGAGTTAGACAGACTCAAGACCCAAATATTATACTATACACTGTTTTAAACAAATACATCATGGAGTAGCTATGTGTGCTAAGTATGGATCTAAGATATATAAATAACTATTTTTTCAAACATTTATTCCTGTCAGAATTATATAAATTTATCAGATAATCAACAATAAATCGATGATGGCATTTTTATAGTTATTTTATATTTCCTTTAGTTATGAAATTTAAATTATATGTGTTACATATATTTATTTCAATAGGAGAACTTAAAATATTCACTATACCCAAACTAACAAAAATAACTACGTAGATAAACTTTAATTCATCAAAAGGAATAAGACTTTTAATATGATTGACTAATTTTGGTAGAAGCGTCCATAAATTTGAAATAATTGCATTTTCATTTCCAAGTTTTGAGTTAAAAATGGAATAAATAATTTATTTAATAAAATATGTTCCCTTAGTAAATATAAATTAATAATTGAACATTATGTATTAAATCAAAATGAAAATATATTGTTTATATTTGGTAGCGTATAACCCGAACGGGTAGTAAGACGTGGTGCTAAATATTATTATTATTTTATATTTGGGATGTTTAAGTCATTATAGCTGCAGTTTAAATGTATGTTTTAGAATAATCAAACATAAAACCTGTAATGTATATTTGGAGCTAGTTTAGGTTCCAATACTTAGTATAATTTAATATGTATATTTACCTACATATATGTATGTGTGAGTAATCCACGACGCATATATGTAAGTGTACATCTATATTAGTTCATTTTATTAAAATTCTATCTATGTGGTTTAAACTATTTAAATAAATGGTATGGCAAAATAGTACATACTTCCTCACATAGTTTTTTTTTACATATATATTTATCAAATTGTTAGGTCAATTATAAAATAATTTAAAATTTTAAAAATTTAGTCATTAGTAAACTAACCTTAAATGACGTTGTTTTAACAATAAAAACCTGTGAAGTGTTATCTATCATTTATAACACTTATCAGATGTATACATATTTTTATTAAAACCATAAATATTTTTAAAAAAATTCATAAGTAAAATATAAATTAATTTTAGAAATAGCATTAAATATATGATTTCTGCTTGAAGAAGACCATAAACATCTAAATATCATATTTGAACAAAATCTGTTATACTATTACGTTTGTATCACCAGGTAAAGACCATCATACAATCAAAGAACACGACATAATTATGAATACTCTACTTTTATGAGCTCGGCGGCAAATAAGAACTCAAGATCGAACTAAATATTTAGGTTGAAAATAATCAAAATTACATTAATTTCGCTCTATTATAAATTATAAACTACCTCATAAAAAAAGTGTATTAGCACGAATTTTATTTTTAGCGAAAAATCAAAGAATTATTAAATTTAGAATAAATATATTTAATCTATGATGACGCCAGTTAATATTTCTAGATATCCAATGTAGCAAAGCATTAACTCATTATAAATTTTTTTTTAGAAAAATCTTATATTATGAAAACACTTTGATGACAGGAAGCCAGAATGTTGAAGCCTTACCTTGATTCCCCGAGCCATGGTTATTCTATTTCTGAGAGGCCAGTGCGTCCCCGTGTTGACAGTGGTCAGAAGAACCTTGCCAAACACCACACAACATATGCGTAGACAGATGCCACACAAAGCTTTATAAAGACAATCTCTCCGCACATTGAAATACATGATATCCCCACCAGCCTCCCCTCGCATCTTGACATTCCAATTCAAGTGCTGGACCATTGCTAGAAAAGGCACAATGCAGCACTGGAGGGACAATAATATAAGATTCGGATGCTGGACAATGGCTAGACCCGGCATCATGCAGCTCGAGAGGAACAATATTAGAAAATGCAGGTGCGGGAGCATGGCTAGAGCAGGTATCAGGCAGCTTTGGAGTAACAATATTAGAGATTCTAGTGCTGAACCATGTCTAGAGCAGGCACCATGCAGCTCGAGAGGGACAATATTAGAAGATTCAAGTGCTGAACCATGGCTAGAGCAGGCACCATGAAGAGTGGGGGGTACAATATTATATATTCTAGTGCCAGACCACGGCTAGAGCAGATACTAGGCAACCTAGAGTAACAAAATTAGATTTTAAAATGCTAGATCATAGTTAGAGCAGGCACCAGATAGTCTAAAGGGACAATATTAGATATTCAGATACTTGAACATAGCTAGAGCAGGTACCAGACTGCATGGGGAGACAATATTATATATTCTAATGCTGGACTATGGCTACAGCAGTCACCAGGTAGCTTTGGAGTAACAATAGTAGACATTCTGGTGCTGGACCATGGCTAAAGTAGTCACCAGGCAGCTTTGGAGGGACAATGTTAGAGATGCTAATGCTAGACCATGGCTAAAGTAGTCACCAGGCGGCTTGGGAGGGACAATGTTAGATATTCTAATTCTGGACCATGGCTAGAGCATGAACCAGGTAGCTTTGGAACTGGACCATGGCTAGAGCAGTCACCAGGCAGCTTTGGAGTGGCAATATTAGATATTCTAATTCTGGACCATGGCTAGAGCAGGAACCAGGTAGCTTTGGAATTAACCATATTAGACATTCTAGTGCTGGACCATGGCTAAAGCAGTCACCAGGCAGCTTTGGAGGGACAATGTTAGAGATGCTAATGCTAGACCATGGCTAGAGCAGTCACCAGGCGGCTTGGGAGGGACAATGTTAGATATTCTAATGCTGGACTATGGCTACAGCAGTCACCAGGTATCTTTGGAGTAACAATAGTAGACATTCTAGTGCTGGACCATGGCTAAAGCAGTCACCAGGCGGCTTGGGAGGAACAATGTTAGATATTCTAAAGCTGGACCATGGCTAGAGCAGTCACCAGGCAGCTTTGGAGTGGCAATATTAGATATTCTAATTCTGGACCATGGCTAGAGCAGTCACCAGGCGGCTTGGGAGGGACAATGTTAGATATTCTAAAGCTGGACCATGGCTAGAGCACCTACCAGACGGCTCAATAGGGACATATTATAGCAATAAAGGCGAAATTTTTCCGACCAATATGCCATCTAAATACTAGCTGAATAGGTAATTGTCTAGTGTGTACCAAATGTAATGAATAATTCAAATAAAATTGTAAATATTTTGATATTGCCTATATTTTAAATAAATGGTACGGAGCTCCGCACGGACTTTCTCACTCTATTGTTTAAAAAATAGATATATTTACTCAAAATTCGTAATATAATATACACTAGCGAGCCTGAGACAAAAATTAGCCATAAATACGTAAAACATATTTGACTCAGTTTCAAATTTTATAATTTAATTTTTAGAATTAACGTCTTCATTTGTATATTTGGACAAATATAAAATATCGATATCGGGTCCCCAAGGGTCAACACTTCGTATTAAAATTTTGACTTCCGGTTAAAATATTCGGCATTTTATTAGACGATTCATATCTTATGGTTATCGCATTGCTATTAAATTTCTCTTTTATAAATTTTGACAAATTAAATAGGTAATCATTGACCATTTAAGTCTAAAGTGAGAGAGAGATCATTGTTGTACCAGGGGTGGATCCAGGATGGGGTGGGGACCCACACCCCCCTTCAAGAAATTAAACCAATTAAATCAATGGTAAAGTAACTACTAGTTTAATTGTCATGTAATACTATCTCACTAACTATATATTTTTTTAAAATTGTTATTGGTAATATTATTAAATGCTTAATATACTGTAACCCGCCTCGGTGGCGTAGTTGGCTAATGCGCTAGTCGTGTTAAGCTCAACCGTTGAGGACGGGGAGATCGAGTTTCGAATCTCAGTCGGGTGAACTGGGGGTGATTTTTCCTAACTCCATTCATGGTAGGAATTACTCTCTGAAAGGTCTTTTTTTCCTACCAATATCCTTCTATATAATATATTTATGGTAGGGAAAAAGGCCTTTCAGAAATCAATTCCTACCGTGAACAGACTTTAAATGGGTTTCCACTCCCCATCCACGCAAATGCGGGTTCACTTCCTCTAATTCATCCTTCCCAATTCCTAATCCATTTGCGTAATTAGTACTTAAAGCGTATAACCCGAACGTGTAGTAAGATGTGGTGCTAAATAATAATATACTGTAATTATTATAAATACTTAAGGCAATCACATTAAGTATTAACTTGGTAAAAATAAGTATTAATGAAATTACACAAACTTAAGTTGCGTACCTCTGTCCTTGTTGCGCAAACATTGTTTAGCTTTACATTTATTTTATCATTTTTATTATTACCATTTCAATAATTAATAATAAATAAAGATCTTTAAAATAATTTACTTCTAAATAACGTGCTTAAAACGAAATCATTGAATAATACCACACACATAACGTGTTGGTATGGCTTGGTGGTAAAATTTCTATTCAGAATGAGAAATAACTAGCTATACTAAAGAGTGGAGTTAAAGTTAGATTGTTCTAAATCTGAATTATTCCATATAATTTGTCTATTTGATTGAATAGCTAAACAAATATTTATATAATAATTGTTTTAACGTTAAAATTTATTTCTATATTAATAATAATCACTATATTTGATGTTCTTTTTATTTGATTTTAATAAATTTCAATAATTATTCCAAATGTCGAGCTATACCCTTCATTAGAGGATTATTCTCAAATTTATCGTTACACTGAAAAATTACTTAAGGATTTACTCTCAAATTTTGATGTATTTTTGTGTCAAAATTTCTTGAGGTGCCCCCCCTCCTCCCTGACCTGATCTCGATGGGAGCACCCACGTCACTCTCCCTCCCTTACAAAATCCTGGATTCAAATCAACCCTTTGCTGTACAAACATTTCCCCTAAGAGGTTATAGAAAAAACAAATTCAACTTCTTGAAAGACTTACTTATTTGATTACTCTATGGCATTAGAAAATTATTTCGTTTAAACTTAAGTAGTATCTCTTCACAACTTAAGCTCCCAAAATTGTGTTAATATATTTGCCAATATCTCAGAAAATATTGGTTTTATAAAAATATATTTCAAATAAAAGTTTTGTATTTCTAGTAGTACTAAAATTGTATTATTATTATTATTATTATTATTATTATTATTATTATTATTATTAGCACCGCGTCTTACTACCCTTTCAGGTTATACGCACTTACGCTATTGTGTAATGGTAGGGTGATTGTGAGATGAAATGGAGGACCTACAGTTTAACGTGGAATCCAAACCACGGTGGAGGCCTGGCATTCCTCATATTCACAAGATGTATTGTCAGAGGTGAAGGAAGGGTTTGGTAATCAGATAAATCTGTGCCGGGACCGAGGATTGAACCCCGGCCGCCAGCACAGAAGTTTGACACCTTACCCCTAGACCGCAAGGTCGCCTACTAAAATTGTACAATGATAAGGTATTTAGTATCTCACATATTTGCGGAGATATAGAAATTTTTGCTTTTGTAAGGTATCCTAAAAGTAATTTTCATGGGAAGATGTAAAAAAAGTAATTTTGTTTATAATCTTAATCAACGTCTAGATACGAACTTTAATCAAAATCGTTATAGCCGATTTTGAGAAAATGGAATTTTTCTATTTTCACCCTTTAGAAAACTGCTCTTAATTTTAGGGTTGGACAGACACACAGACAGATGGAAATTCAAAAACACCTTCGGAGGTCATGAAACGTTGACACTCATCAAAATCTCAAGTTAGGTCTTTTTTAAGATCACAATACTTTCTCTACCTATAAGATAGCGAGAAAGTAAAAAGGAAAATATGAGTGAGTGTTTTAGACATTATTAAGTTCAATAACTCACGTATACTGAAAACATTAAAAATAACACCTTCAGTGAAAAAAATACAATGTTAAAATCAGAAACATACATAATAATTAAATATTATATTGAAACATGTTATATTTTACTATTAAAGATATTTATGTTTGGGTTATAGGTTTTTGTTTTCAACAGCACGCAATATGCACTTAAGTACTAACCAAAACTGTTTCTACTTCACAAAACACATTGAGACATGAAATTGAATGAAATGGCTGTCGAAATATTGTTGAATTCAATAATTATAAGACAGTAGGGAAAAGTTGTAATTCATGTTGGTTCTTTCCATGTCGATAACCCACCCAACCGTGCCATAGATTTGCCATCACTGTTTTGGTTAAAGCCGGCACCAGGCAGCTCAGGGGGGGACTATTAGGCAAGGAGTCGAACCAGAACCACAACCGATAACATTAATTAACAGTCATTTTTAAGCAACAAGAAACCAAAATGTAAATTGTTTTAGGACAAGAACCACAATCGATAATTATTTTGAGGTTAATCAAGGTTCTAATTTTTACATAATTATTCTATAATAAATAAGCAGTCTTAATTAAATACGAAGATATTTATTAAAACTGTTATTCCTAAACGTTAAACAATCCACGTTTTTGTTGATGGATGGCCAGTTTGCGTGATGGGTTAGTTAATGTGGAGGGGGTTCTCTAACTGTTAATCTTTTTGTTACGTGGTTTATTAAATAAAGACGAAACAAAACAGCTCGGCATCATATAATAAACATTTAATGTACCGTATTAAATCACTTGACAGAATGCCCCTTGTCAAGGTCACGGAACATTATCATAAAGTAATGTAGGCTCAGTGTTTCCAATTGTCACACAACAAGTATCTTACATAACCCCTTTATAGACAGGTAAAATTTATTATTACTATTAGCACCGCGTCTTACTACCCGTTCGGGTTATACGCACTTACGCTAATATGTAATGGTAGGGTGATTGTGAGATGAAATGAAGGACCTACAGTTTAACGTGGAATCCGAACCACGGTGGAGGCCTGGCATTCCCCACATTCACAAGATGTCTTGTCAGAGGNACGTGGAATCCGAACCATGGTGGAGACCTGGCATTCCTCACATTCACAAGATGTCTTGTCAGAGGTGAAGGAAGGGTTTGGTGATCAAATAAATCTTTGCCGGGAGTGAGGATAGAACCCCGACCGTCAGTATAGAAGTCTGACACCTTACCCCTAGACCACCAGGTCACCAGGTAAAATTTAATTTTAAAAATTAGCATGGCCTTATTTTATACATTCAAAACAACAAGTTTGCATTCAATATACTATAAAATTAATACTAAATACAAAACCAACTGTTATGAAAAGATTAACTAATACATCAGACATAATAAAACCAAATTTACAAGTTAAGGTGACAGTTTTTTTAGGAGGACGCACCAGTCTTCCAGACTTATTAGTGACAACTTTATAACCCTTATACGCCTCATTTGAAGCATTAGGCTCTAGACAATACTGTGTTGACTCTTGAGTATTATTCCTGTTACTGGAATTAACACTAATATTGTAAAAACATCCTGCTGTTTCTCATTATTCCCATTTTGTATAATTTTTTTACGTGTATCCTATTCCTTCTATAAATACCATTAGAAATGTCAATTACCAGAGTTCTTGGTTGTGGACCTATTTTTATTAATTGACCTCTAGACCTTTTTTTTCAGTTGAAAGTGCGACAACAACAGTACAGCCACGGAATAAAGAAATTGACACAAATAACTTTATTTACTCCAGAAAGCAATGCAACAAAACAGGATCATTACAAGGTCACGGAACATTATCATAAAGTAATGTAGGTTTAGTGTTACCAACTGTCACATAACAATTATCTTACACTTTTAACTCAGACTTCAAATATCAAGTAATATATAGTCCAAAGTTTGTGCTTATTGTTTGTAGTCCAAAAGTGTTTTCATAGTTTTGTTAATAATTGATGATTTAAATTATTTGATAGATGGGGTGAAATAATAATACCCATTGTGGAATTTCTTTAAATGAAAAAGAGAGTGGAGTTGCCTATTTACAAAAGCAGCTATATCCAAAAATATAAAAAATGAGATATTGGTATCTTTGGATTCTTTAGCTCATTGGCTACGAGTTTAACCTTTTAAAGCGGAGCAAAAATAGTTATGAACAGTATAAAATCAAGGTATAAAAGTGGGTCAAGTAGCAAAAGAAGTTAAATCCCCACTGTTTACTGTTGCAAATGAGGTTATATCCACCAGTCACATCTACAATTGCAAAAGAAATTAAATCCTTATGTCAAAATGTCAACCTTATACTTCAAATTGCAAAATCAGCTAAATTTTTTGTTGTATCAATAAGGACCATTTTTATCGACAATCTATCTACAATTAAAATTATTTTACTTTCAAATACAATTATATGAGGTTTAAATATGAAAGTGGGTACAAGAAAGTAATATATTGATTACAATGGAAAATAGCTGGTGTTTTAACAACAGATCGAAATTTATTTGTGTATTACTTTACAGTCTTATCGTAGGTAATTTCTTCAAAAATAATGGATCAAGA
>CABFOV010005751.1:5438-20924 GCA_902141375.1 Timema poppense
TGGGGGTTCAAACCCCCCGCGAAATTTTATGAACAAAATATATATAGCTTTATTTATGGTTCAAACGATATAAAAATTAAAATACAAATACAAATTAGGCGGCTGTGTTATTATAAAAAGCACTTCAAAGAGCTTCTAGAGGTGTTAAATATTTAGAAATTTTCCTAGCATTCGGCATTTTGGGGGTTATTTTACCATAAAAAAAAAACCTCACAGAGCTTCAAAAAGTGTTTAATATTTAGAAAATGTCCTACCCTTCGGCAGCTAGGGGGTTATTTTATCATAAAAAAACAATTCAGAGAGCTTCTAGAACCGTTTGTCATTTATAATGTTTTTTATCTTCCAGCAATTGGGGGATGTGCTCACCAAACCCCCCTGAAATTATTGGCTGGCTACGGCCTTGACTAACATATCTTGGCAATGCATTTTGTTACGAAAAAATAAAATCTCTCACTTCTGTTTATTAAGTGGAAAATCAATCAAGTAGCCTGTTCCCTGCTTTTCCATATATTTGATTAAACTCTAATATTCCCCGGTTTCCTATGTTTGTATCCACCATGAATGATTTAATTACTTATATTTTGGTTGTTAACTATAATATTCAAACAAATCTTCTTTCTTTTATCTATAAATACTATGGTAATTTAAAAAAAAAACTAATTGAACATAGTATCAAAATTAAGTTTATTTATAGCAACTCAATTTTCAAAATGTTTCAAATGTGGACGGGGCATAGAAAATAAAAATTATCGAACGTTGATCTATATGTGGTTTGAAAGCTGACAAACTCATTCAGGGGGCGCAAAGTTTACCTAGGTTCCTTGTTGAGAAAAGATGCTCACAGCGCCCCAAAAGGGTCCAGAGGCGGTTGTTGCTGCTGCGTCGGGAGGGACGTCGCCGGTAGCTGTGTACCCATCAGGGGGGTCGTCCCTCCTATCCGAGGACTCCCCATCATACCACCACCACCCATCATGCCAGCCCCGCCCATCACCGGCGCGGGTGCCGCACCCATGGGTCGCATGCCTGGCGCCGCCATCCCTTGAACACCCTGCTGGCGCAAGCCATGGGATAAGTGCTACCACCACCGTGAGTCCAATAATTAGCACCTTTCCGAGGTCCTTTATCAAGAACTACTCGGCAAAGTGGTTGCCTCCTGGGAACTACTTTAATACCCGCTTTTGTTGTCTAATGTTCCAAGTAGTTACAGATTGGACTATCAATGAGTGGGAGATCAAGGGTTCAAATCCTGATGTGGTGTACTGAGGGTTGTTTGTTTTTTTATCACTGCGTCTTACTACCGGTTCAGTTTATGCATATTATGATAATTACTCTAATGGGGGGGGGGGGGTAGGNGGAAGGAAGCATTTTAGAGGTAACATACATGCAATTGTGTAGGAGGATAGTGGGAATCAATTTAGGAAAAAACCACCCTAACTAGATTTGAATGAGATTCAAAACTCAATCTCTTCATCATTGGTAGGCCAGTTTAACACGGAGTGTTCAATAATTCAAGAATGTTTAGCCAGATGTAAAATAGCCCAAGGAAGCTATACTTTCAAACTCTTCCTCCTGGCTCAATCTTTATTCGACTAATAACCTCTGTGTCAAAACACCTTTATCATATTTTATCCTACCACCCTCTACTAATGCTCGCATATGAGCTAACCATTAAAATCTAATGTCTCTTATATAAGAGACTTTGATCGAGCAATCATACTATGCAGCATTTCCGAGTGCCTTTTTGGGAAATAAATGAACTTCAAGAGGGTTAACTTTCAGTATTGTTAAATACATCAAATACAGTAGTTTACCATTCTTGTTAGTAACAGGATGTTAATAGAATTAAATATATATAAATTAACTAATTTATCTTTTGAGTGGAAACAAAAGATTTATGTGGTGTGGTTCGACATCGCAGTGAGTCAATCAAGAGGTTTTTAAACTCATTTAATATTATTTTAGAGAAATATATTTAATGACCAAGGTGTTCCTGGAGAAGGCTTTTCCAAAAATAAGGCTAATGCAATAATCATTTTTAATTATACAAAAATGGATTCATGAGGGGAAGATAGCATTAAATCCCAACATTTACTCATCTTTTTTTGGTGGAATTTATTAACTATCACTATCTATTAGTCAATCTTAACTTTTGTTTTTTAATATCCTTGCCAATGAGCTTCATTACTCAAATATGATAAAATGCAAAGTCAAACTTTGTGTTCAAACAACAACGAGCTGATGAAGTTTTAATTCAAACACATTTTGACTTCACCTTAAAGTGTCATTCACAATTTTAAGTTTCACTTTGAATGTACTTATCCGACACCTTGACACAGACGGTAGCGTTTCGGTCTACCAAGCTAAGGGTCCCGGGTTCGAATTCCCGGCATGGCCAAGAATTTGATCATTGGTGAAATGTGGGCTTACCTTTTCACAGTGGTAAATTAACGGCTGGGGACTGGATGTTGTGCCTGTCCTAGTCTTAAGTTGTATTATAATGCATATGAAGCTACGACAGGCCTAGCAATCAGGTAGTGGAAAATATGTGACTTGAATAAAAAATGGATCCAGGCCACAGGCTGGGAACAGCAGTGTAATACACATTGTACATATATGGAAAGGATAGTTTAGCACCACATCTTACTACCTGTTGGGTTACACATATCTACCAAGCTAATGTGTTAAGGGTGAGAAAGGTTGCATTTATTATTATTATTATTATTAGCACCGCGTCTTACTACCCGTTTGGGTTATACGCACTTACGCTAATGTGTAATGGTAGGGTGATTGTGAGATGAAATGGAGGACCTACAGTTTAACGTGGAATCCGAACCACGGTGGAGGACTGGCATTCCACACATTCACAAGATGTCTTGTCAGAGGTGAAGGAAGGGTTTGGTAATCAGATAAATATATACCAGAACCGAGGATTGAACCCCGGCCGCCAGCACAGAAGTCCGACACCTTATCCCTAGACCGCCAGGTCACCAAGGTTGCATTTAAAGGAAGTGGAAAACAACTCGGGGGACTCCACCCTCAGTTCACCCGACAAGTATTCGAACTTTGATCTCCTCGTCATTGGCAGTCCAGTATATTGCGTGAGCGATGCTTTAGACCATGTGGCCATCGAAGCAGGTATATAAACATTTGTTTAATTAAAGCAAAGCCTTATAAAATTTCAAACCGCCAACACCAGTGTAGATGAAAACTAAAGTGTCAATCTAGTCTAGGCTGGTTCATCGGTGACTTTGAGGTAGGAATTCAAATCTCGGCCAGGTCTTCCCCAAATTAGTTTCTCTGAATTATTTTTTCCTCGACTATCTGATAGTGTATTTATTCAGGTATCCCAGATGGTTTGGTGAGACGCAATAAAAAAATGTACAAGCTTCAGTGAAATAATATTTAACACCACGTCTTACTGCCCGTCCGGGTTATACGCTAAGCTGCAGTGGGGGAAAAAATGTAAAATTAAGATTAATAGCCACCATTTGATCTAAAGTACTATGAATGCTACTTTGATTTGATAACTAACGGTCAAAGCTACAAAATAACTGTGAGAATGTAATGCCCAACACTGTAGTTCTGATTTAAAGAAAAATAATTTTGATGCATGGGATAGGAAAAAGTGGTGAATTAATAAATGCTTATTTAGTTAATTTTTCTCATAGATATTCTAAGCATACTTTTAAGCTAAATGATTATATCAGCACACAACTTACAAACTAGCTTATATCTAGAAAACACATCAAGAACCCCAAACATCAATTGAGGGGGTTCGGAGCAAACTATCTATAAAATCTTTAAATCTATCTATAAAAAATAGATTAGTCTATATTAGCTATCCTTAAGATCTTTATTGGCTATAAAAACAACTTAAAGAGTTCAAGAGGTAAGTTCTAAGAAATAATAGCTTTTTTCCATAAAATGAGGGTTATGTTTTTGCCCCAACCCCCTCAATTAGTGCTTAAGACAAATCCCATATTCCAGCAATAATTAAAGTTTTGGCTGCTTGAAATGTCCAACTCAGTGAGCAGATTTGCTATCAACTTACGCTAGTGACGAATTATAAAGAGTTATGAACTAGACCAGCATTCTGCAAACTTTGCAAGTTCATAGTACACCCATGCCCAATTTTTTTTGCGGTGCACCAATTGGTTTTGGGTATGCACCATGGCAACAGAGAATGTAATATGCACCCGGGCCAACAGTTATACAGTAAATCAGAATTAGGAAGGTGGAGACTAATTCTTTTCTTCCTGAAGAAATTTAAATGTTACGTGATTAAAAGTTTGAGTTCATTTTTTGTGTCCATTTCTTTAACGTTTGGAAGTATTTTGTTCAAACCATTAGTATAATTTAACTAAACCTTAACTTTAACTTGGTACAAAAGCTTTTGATTTTGTCTGATGTATTTAAAAGACTATTAAATGCGAGTAAGAAATGCGGACAATGCATAACTGCCACTCGGACCAACTTTATTGATATTCTTTATTAACAGCAACGTTTAGTGCTCTATCTAGGCTGTGACCGAATGGCATACCAAATTCACCATCACGGTACACCGGTGTGCCATGGAACAATGTTTGCGTAATACTGTCCTAAGACTAAAGCAACCCAAGAACTTTTCATTCATTCCATACCAATGCTTACAGCATGAGTGCAAATATATATTCAGTGAGGGTCAAGCAGAAAAATATGCAATAAATAAAGACAAGCTCAAAATTCAAGATGGGGTACCAATGGTGGATAATTTTCAAAAAAAACTGCCAAGCAAAATCTATCAAATAAACATTCAAACGTTGATTAAAAAATTAAAATTATATTAACAGTTTAAGGCCGATTCTACACTAGCAGTTAAAACGTGGTGGTTTTTCCGCTAGCTTAAGCCCCCAAAATCTTGAGTCTACAACTGACTATCAAAACTATCAAAACGCTACCGAAGCTACACTAGCGGTTTAAATGCCGCGTTTGTTGCTTCCCCTTGTTCATAATAGTTTAAAAATGGACAATGTATAGCCCGACTGTATTGCGGGACTTATTTTGTTGGAGGAAACTAGAAAAAAAAATCAAAAGAGATGTTTGTGGACTCGCCCTACATTATCAAACAGTCTCTCAACAGGACAGTTTCATATTATGTTTATGAATCACAGAATTTACCCAGAGAAGTTCTTTTTTGTACTAAAGAATGTCTGGTTTTATTTGATAAACTACTTGGATTAGTGAATGAAAATATTGCAAAACATGATTACATCTTGAGGAATAATATTTATTATTCCTGCTGAAAGACGTGTTGTGACATTGAGGTACAACTACCTGTTAACGCCAGACATAGTTAAATTCGTGTTTCTACAAAAACTTATTTTCTAACTTGATAACAAGGGTTTCATTCAAAGGCGCGGCTGTTAGTGTTTTAACCGCTAGTGTAGAATAGGCCTTGCTGTTACCAGCAAGCCACAATGGTTGAGC
Source organism: Timema poppense (assembly GCA_902141375.1). Lineage (NCBI taxonomy): Eukaryota > Metazoa > Arthropoda > Insecta > Phasmatodea > Timematidae > Timema > Timema poppense. The sequence continues at coordinate 10,905 of CABFOV010005751.1, forward strand.
ATAGGATCCAAAAACCAAACCAAGTTTTGGCACCGAAACATCCGATATTATAATTCCTCTTTTTGTACCTGAGGAATTTCACAATACTTTATTTTCCTAATGTATAATTCAATGCTAGATGGTTTAATACATGCTAGAAAGTTGAGCTTTGATTAGAAGCGATGTCCAATCACCCGTATGAAATATTCCCAAAGCATAATTGTATTTTTAAAGTTTTATAAAAATTGTTCTGTATCAAAAAACTATAATGTGAAGAGTTTAAGAAATTAAAATATCAAAATAAAGTGTTTCACTGGCCAAATGTTCTGATTTTGTTCAAAAGTGATCAATTAAGTTACTATGACATGTTAATTAATACAAATGTTAGCTTACCTTACTTGTTTACACTATGGTGCAGCTTATATGATAGGGCTCTAAATAAACTAACTATGGCAAGAATAAGATTTCACTGTAAAATGAGCCAGGTTTGCTATTTTCTTACTACCAAATCCCCCCACCCCCCCTTTTTTTACAGGTTTTCCAGAAGTAATTTTAATTTTTCCAGGCTGCTTAAGACTGAAAATGAGAGTATTAAAATTTCATTTTTTTTATCAACGTGAATGAATTAATTTAACCTGTTTAAAACAGAATAATTTAAGAATGATGTGGAAACACATCTTAGGTTACTTCACAGCCTTGTTTAAGGATTAATAAGAAATGTTTTAATCAGCGTGATTAATTATTCAGTTCCTTATTCTTTCTATCCAAAGATATATTATTTTAAGCTTTCAGTTAAATGTTCCAAATTAACAAATATTCCATTATTTTTTTATTTTGCAAAGTTCATGGTGTTTTTCCAGAAACAAAAAAATATCCGTGTTTTCTTGGGTCTCCAGGTGCATGGCAGCAATGAGCGAGTACATAACACAAAATGAGAAAATTTGACATTTATATCTTTGGCTGTCAATATGTTTATTGGAAAAAACTGCATTAATAGTCTATGCCGATTCTTTTTTTTCCCTCTAAAGCAAAGTGAAACAATTCCAAGCGTGTATAGATAGTTGCGACCATGTGGCTATGCTTGTAACAAGCGGGCGACTGTCTGTATCTACTCACCGTGGCTGGCATGGCCGCAGGGAACTGAGGGGTCACACCCATAGAGGACATTCCTTGCCCCTGAAACAGCAGCGCACCACCATGCCGTGTCTCTGACTACAGAGAATGTACCGAGTGTAGACACAGCCATGGGCGTTCAAACTACTTCCATGTCACACCCGCCCAGGATTAGTGAAGTTACTCGGCAGACAGCCGATAGAACACTTTTACCAATATCCGATATGTTAATATAAATGTGTTAGACCCCTAACATTGGTTTAGTTTATTTTTCAGTCAAATTGATCTTTCTGCCCCATTACCTCTATCGGTGCATCTTAGCACCTGTTCAGGTTGTACATGTGGATTGATTGTGCTACTGGGATCGGTGTGTAGGTAGAATTTTAAAGGAAATATAACCACATCTACATGGAGGGAGAATGGGAAACTATTTAGAGGAAAACCTACTCCGATGTAGGTAATTTGATCTATTAATTAAAAGGATATCCAACCCAAACAAAAAACAATACTTTCCCAGTAATTTAAATAAAGATCTACTTTCATTAACATTTTCAATGTTTTGTACCTAAGTTAGTAAATAGATGTAAATTTAGGATAGTAATTATCAGGCATTCAAAGCGCCCTACATTGAGTTCCAAAGTTTCGTCTCTTACAATATTCTAGTAAAGTGTCCTCCACCCAACCCATATATAGGTGATGCCAGCACTAATTTAAAGATAGTTTGACCCATAAATAATTGTGATCAGAATACCTTTTAGTCAGAGAAAGAAAATTGATTATTTTATTGACAAAATCTCTATATTAATGTGGATTACTATTATTAATCTCTTAACTGTCTGTATAAGTACCTATGGAATTCCCAGTTCAAATTCAAAACCAAATCCTCAAGGATATTAGAGTTGGAGAAAATTTTCGATTTTTTATCTTTCAATGTTCAGATTCAAATTTGATATTTCTGATTCCAAAGTTAAATAAAAATTCGGATTCAAGATAAAGATTCATGTATTGATGGATTTAAGCCAGCTTTAGCTATCTTAAAAAAAAAAGGTGTTCAAGATTTAGACAAAATAAAATCAACATACAGGGTTTTGTGTGGAGGAGATACAAATCATGGAGATAGTTTGAGGCACCATACACTTGCTACTTTCCCGTGTGATATTTCAGATGAAAAGTGCAATTTGTGCAATGTTAAGATAATATAACAAAATATACACAAATATATTACATACAGAGCTAGATGCATAAAACTGTGCAAACCGTAGAAGAAAATAATTTTAAAATGTTTACTAACAAACATAGATTAGAACATAGTATGTTAATGTAGGTAGCAAATATACATAAACATAGTTTTAAAGTATTTCCGGTTTCTCAACTACAGTTTTCAAACTACAAGAAGGTGCTAATTTAATGTATTTGATAACGACCACTAATATGTATAAGTAAACTACACAAACAAATGCAAACCACATGCATCACAATATTGTTTAGACATGAATAATTACATTCCATCGTTATAAATAATAGTCTTTGTGCAAAATTTCTGATTGTTCAAGTGTTAGTAATTAGCCATTCAAAGTTATGCTATAGTGAAATACAGTGATAAGAGTATCCTAACGCAAATTATTTTTTTCATAACTTAAATTTTATATTAATAACCATTATTAGTTTCAAATAATATTTTATTTTTAGCCAATTCCGCCCGATTGTATTTAAGTTTTGGAAATTATTGCTTTCAATTTAGTCAAATTATGTATTTTATTTCAGTCTAATATATTTTAATATCTATTTTATCAAACGTTAGTCAAGTTTCCATCATCCTCAAACACACAAAAAATAAAAATCATTATTCAGCTAGGTTATATTAGTAGAACTATGGATCTTGTTAACTATCTGGTTTTATTGCTTATCTTAATGTTTACGTAAAGTCTTATATTTGATTTTAAAAAATCGAGTATTTTAAAAATCAACTAAAGCAATAATAATTAGTATCATAAAAATCATTACATGCATATTGACAAAACAAATTTATAGTCGCTAAACAAAATTTTTGTTAACCTAACAGTCACACTTGAAAAATGTCTTAGTAAACTATTATATATGTCACCTAGATTCCTCGATGTTTCTATACTCTCAATTCTTATTGGGATCAATTTAATCTCCATTTTATTCTTATATCACAATTTTTGATATCACAATTTTCAATATGATTTTTTTCTCTCGAATACCGAAGTACATTTTGCTAAATTTGGAAGAAGTAAGGCGGATAGAAACATATAAAAGGGAACAAACACAATATGGCTTTTACAATGAAAAGAAGAACACAGTTCACACCTTACATTGCTGCCATCAGACAAAAAAAAAAATCTATCGTTAGTGCCCAATCCCCTGATATAGGTTTTATTCAATCGGAACTCATATGGAGGGAGTGTGAAACGCGCAATACAACTTCCTAAGAGAGGAAATCACAAAAAACACAAAAGGGATAAAAAAGGAATTAGTAAATAATGAGAGAACACTTAGATAGGAACATGTAAAAGAAAGACAAAAGAAAGTAGCGATTGATTCTTTACCAATAGATTGATTTTCAACATTGATTGGCAACAACGTAAAGCATTATGTTCTTTTCATTATAAAAACCATTTTATGTCAATACTTTTTATGTGTTTTCTATCCACCTTTCCTGTATATTCTTCCAAATATAACAAAAATCCCACAGAGTGAAGTCCTGGTATTCAAACAAAACCAATATTAGGAATTTCGTCATTTTTTTCAGTGACAATGACTACATAATTTACAATTTCACTGAACTATCTGAAAAATGTCAATGAATCCAACATTACTACTGGGTTCTAGTGATCTCTAGTATGGATCAAACCAGATTGTTTCATTATTATTATTATTATTATTTTGATTGATAACTTTTTTCAACTACATCACATCACATTATAGTATATATATATAAATATATTTTTTAATATGAGGTTGAGTGCATTAAGAATTAATCAAATTTTAAGGGTTTGGGAATCTGAATTGAGAATCGAAAAATTGTGGTTAAAACTTTACTGTAATTGAGGAAAAGGAATTATGACAGCTCTATACACTAGAAACTTTCTCAACTGGTAGAATCCTAACTTTAATGGTTTGGAGAATCGAAATCTCAGTTTCTAATTGTTTTGTGGACTTTTAAAAAAAAAAAGTCATACCGAAAATACCGATAAAATCAAGCGCCGTCAGATGTTTAACAAAGCCAATCACAAATCGAAGAGAAAAATAACATATACAAGACAAAGATTAAATCAAAATAAATCATTACCATTGGTCGGTATCCAGCGCCGGTGGTAGCTGCCATTGGTTGAGGTGTCCAACCAGTAGCCCCTGGTTTAGCAACGTTCTTAGGAGAGTTCCACTGTACACCTCTAAAAAATAATATTTAAGATTATAAATATTTGTTTTGTTAAAAGTAATTAACAAAACTTAAAATCTTATAGATTTTACAGCATGTCAATGTGGTATTATGTTAGGTTACCTGTGAGTAAATTGGAAATGTTTATAATTTTGTATATAAAGTCTTCAGCCTGCCCTTCCCGTACCAATTTTTTTTTAACGAATTACAGACTAAATTAATTTTAGAACAGAAAGACACCTTAATCTACTGCCTGCTAATCTATTTCCATTCTTCAGAGTGTAGTTTTTTAATTAATAAAAGATATTTAAGCGAGAATTTAACCAAGAATTTGATTTTACTATAGAGTTAATTAAAAAGAAAGGTTTGAGAAATTTGCACACAAGATACAAAATTTGATCCTTCTTGAAATTAATAATAATTAAATAGTAACAATAATAGATATGATTTGTTCTATCCACAAGCTTTACTGCCTGTTCAGGTTATACACGTATATGGTAATTACTATAATGGGGTGGGGTTAAGGTAGAAAGCATTTTAAAGGTAATTTACCCACATTTGCATGGAGAAGGAGTGGGAATCCACTTAGAAAAAATCCGCCTCAGTAGACCCGACCAGAGTTCGAACTCCGATCTCCCTGTATTGTCTGCCTTGGCCACTGAAGCGGGTAATATGGATCTCCAAGCAAGGGTATGTTTTCAAGTTTTTAATAGGTGGTTGTCAAATTAACCAGGTTATGATTCTAAATTTTTGGTTAACTTTTTAATCACCAACTTGGATTCAAGAACCAAAAGGCGTTTTCTTAACTACATTGTTATATAACACACCCGGTTTAAGGGAAATTAATGATCTGGAGTATAGATGGTTAAGATTTTCGTATAATCATGTTGGGCCAAACCACCAATTAACCAGAAAAGAACTAAACTCAAAAGTTGAGAAAATGTATATTTAAATTTCCAAATGGGATAGTTTTTCGAACCTTTAAGGATTTGAAGGTACCATCCCTGATTCTAGATATTAAATGTGTCCCAGGGAAACACATTAATGAAGAGCTAATTAGTTTCCTTAAAATTTGTATTTTGTATTTTGTTTCCTTAAAATGTGTCTCTCCATCCTGTGCTGTGTCTGTATCAATACACGAGTCGAGGCATCTACGTACTTGACGGTGGCCTGCCCCCCTTTGTTGATGGAGAGGTTCTGCGCAAGGGACGCCAAGCTGCTGTCTAGGTCCCCGGTGAGCACCTTGCTGGCCGCCAAGTCCTGAGGGGCCATAGTACCGCTACTGCCCACTGAAAGAAAGGCCACCCAGGGTGAGTAGGAGAAAACCCCCCCCTAACAGCACCCCCTCCCTCCCACATGCAAGCCAAACAACAAGCGAGACTAACTAACAACTCTAGGACTACGCTCAACGTCAGGATGGGACAGAGTGTGTAACAACTTACTATGGTTACTGTATAGTCAAATTTCCATTGGAAGAGTTATCTGAGAGCTGGAAAAGTTACTAGACCTATTTTCATGTGTTTACGTCAAGTCGTTTGATCTGCAACTGTCACTTTTGATAAACCTTATCAATAACTATAAGATAACACTAACATATTAAAATTATATAAATAGCGACCGAAAAATGTGTGCTAAAAAGGTTCTTATGGAAATTGGACTATATGAAACTCATTTATTAGAATTGGGTGTTATTTTGTTCGTATCAAAATCTTTGAAAACATGCAAAGCACAAGTATTTTACTTTTATTTAACCTTGATTATTATTTTTCACAGGTTCTGATTTTGTCTAATTATAAATCAACATTCTGTCGGGTATAATATGCAGGTAGCAAAATAGTTCTAAAACAACCCAGAGATCAAAATTAAATATATTTCAATCAGAATTCTATAGATATGAGGGTTATATGTAGCTACTACCAATATTTACACCAATGGCTTTACCCAGAACAAACTACCCTCACTGATATTTGAATTAACCTAGCACTGATATTTGAACATAAATTTCCTACATTTTAATTTAAATTGTGTAAACAACATTGGTTCACACAATGAAGTAAACTAGTGTTTGTACAACTAATTGTACATGTTTAGCATAGCTTAGAAGATGGAAATGACATTCAGGTCACGGACATAGCCACATCAAATGTCATATTGGTAAAATGCAAAATGCCACCTGAACACTAAAATCAAACTAGAGACCTACGTTGGATGAATTAGTCTATAAAAATAATTTTCTACCAATACTGGACATATAACCAAGAAATGTATTTATTTATTTCTGTTCAGAGAGTATAACAAGCTGGATTAAGATAAAAAAAAAGTGGGGTTTATTTAGTTAAGAAATGGAAAATTCATGGAATGGTACCTTTTAGATATTTAAAAATAATAGCATATAAATAGGCCAAGAATTGACACTACAGAATTGCAAGAACGGTAACCAAGAGGAGTGTTTTTAACCAAGGAGGTATCGAAACTTAGAGGTTTGTGGCTACTGACCCTGGTAATTTTTAGCAATCTCACCTCTCCACTTTGCATTTTAATAAAAAATGTTCTGACACATTAGTTCTGTCAGAAGTATGCCTTTTTACTGAGGTAAGGGTCCCAGGTTCAATTCCCGGCATAGTTCAAAAATGTATCATTAGTTAAATATGGGTTTACCCTTTCTAAGTAATGAATTAACGAATCGGGGTTGGTTTTTGTCAGTTCGATTTAAGTTACTCTAAGTTGTGGAATGATACAATCTGTTGGTTAATTTTTTATTGTATTTGGAAGAAGGTAGAGGAAAGGTGGATAGAAACATCAATTTGTTCAGAGAGTGCACGTTAAATACCCCTAATAATTTGAATAGACTATCGGATAATTTCAACTCCATATTGAAAATATTTAAACTACAATGTGTCATGAAATTATTATTTTTTTTACAGTTTTACAAAAAGGTGAGCAAATTAATAATGAATGTAGATATGATGGGTGTGGCATACACCATACTCGCACAACTCTAAAATACAAGACAGCTAAAGTTTACAACATGCACCATAATAAACAAAACAGCACGGAAGATTGACAAATAAACCTAAAAAATTTGCACAACATTAACCTAATAAATTTGCAAACAGCTACTTTATAATAATAAAAACAATCAAAAGTGCTACTAGAATTGAACCAAAAATCTAGCTAAGAAACCCTTGCATATAAGACACAAAAATTGCTTCAAATGCATACATTAGATTGTAAAAAAAAATCACTGTTTTCAAACAGTCTTTTACAAAATTAGATAGGGCTGAGTGCAATAACCAGCCAAGAAATTATTTCAAAATTAATACTTTTAAGACAATTGGTAGCCTTTTCTTAGGCCATATAGATTATTATAACCATCACAAAATGTTATCTTCAAAAGGCTATAACGGAGCCATTTGTTTGTAATAGCCTTTTACCATTTATTTTATCAAATGAACTCATATTTTGAAGACTGACTATTTTCTAACAAGTCAGCACAACAAATTTTAATTAATAAAAGAAGTGGGGCACTAAATCTTCTCACCACTTTCATTTTAAAAGACCAGAAAGAGCAATTCACACAGATGTTTCAAGACACGTCTTTCACTTTAACACCTTTATGTTCTGCTATTTATGTTCAAGAAATCCATAAAATACATTAAAGTTGGACAAATATGAATCAGCAATTATAACTGAATTGATAAAAATTAGGTTTAGTAAAAATATGGTATGAATGGGCTTTACAAAACCCAAAATGAGGTGACCCAAACACTCCCTTGCGATCTAAGACAGTGAAAGACCTCTCGCTGCGATCTATCTAAACACCAAGCAGCAACACTGGCACACAGAATGGAGAAGCATTAAGTGGCGTCATTTGGCTGCTAGTCACCTGTCATACTCATCCCCTGCTTTCCTGGCGACCCGAACGCTGAGGGCTGACCAAACACCACCCCTCCCCCTCCTCCCAACATACCCCCGGACATGTCCAGGCTCCCAAACCCTGACATCATGGCCAGACTCTGAGGTGCAGCAGGCGGCTGAGGGGCCAAGGGGAGTGCCCGCGTGGGGGAGCCACCAAGTGCCGCGCGAATGCTATCGTTTAACTCGTCAAAGGCGCTCTTTGACGCAAGGTTCACGGAGGTGGGGGCTTGGCGTACCGGGGATGCAGTCCCCGCGGAAGGTGCAGGAGACATGGTGCGAGGAGTTCCTCCCGCGGCGGGAGGGGGTGGGCGAGGGGGAGGCGGGGAAGCCACCTTACTGGCGCTGGAAGAGACCAAAGGAGAAGGGGCCGAGGTCGAAAGGTCCCCACCAGAGAACATACCAGGAAACATTTGCGGCTCTAAGCCCAGGACTTCTCCCTCCTCTGCGCCACCTCCCTTTCCAAAACCCCCCAGCGTGTCCGCGGTGGGCTGCATCAAACTACCAAACAGATCTGTAGCAGCTGGGGCACTGCCTTGAGCGGTCCCCATTCCACTAAAGTCTGCCCCAAACAGGTCTGTCTTGCCCGAGTCGGGTTGGGTTCCGCCAGCCGGGGCGTCGAACAGGGAGGAGGGTGCGGGGGCGCCAGGGAAATCTGACATGAAGGGATTTGGAGCAGATGTCCCATCGGGGGCAGCTTGCGGAGAAGAGACAAGACACAATGGTAGACACAAAAAAACAAATGGTTGGACATTTCATGGGACTTGACAGAAACATTTAATAACTGCTACAGTTGGCTGATAAAATTAAGATAGCTTACAAATGACAAGTGGTAAGTAATTAAAAAATGCAAGTAGTTCGTCGGAGGTCTTTTTAATGATATGTTAAACCTTACTATAGATCATTATTTTTAATATATAGTGCATTTATTAATTCATGTCATAAAGAGTTGTGTAAATCAAAGTTTGGTCTAAATAATTAAGATAATGAGTTATCTAGAGATTTGATTTAAGGTTTCCACCAAAGCTCGCATATTTTAAAACATCTCTATATAAAAACTCATTTCCCTTTTTTGAGTTAATTTTTAGTATATATTTGTAAGGTGCAGGAAAGATAAATAGAAAACATAAAATGGCTTTTACAGTGAAAAAGAGGTATAAGCTTCCTTTAAGAGAATTGTTTCACATCCCTACCCGATTAGTTCAGATAGAATGAAACCTAGGTCGGGGGATTGGGTGGCGAATTTTGATTTTCTTAAAGAGGCAGCCAATCTAGTGGCAACAATGTAAATTGTGAACTGTTTTCTTTTCATTGTGAAAGCCATATTGCGTTTATACCTTTTATATGTTTCTATCCACCTTTACTGTACCTTGTTACAGATATATATATTTTTTAAAAGCAGGTTTTTATATTTGTAAATATGAATCAGCCCAGGACCTTTGGGTTGACACTCCAATGCTCTTCAAGCTGGGCTATCCACGTATTGTCCCATGCCCGGGGTCAATCAGTCAGTTTTAAGGCAGAGTTTGTGATAGATTCAATAAGATTTTAGTTAAAAGAGCCAAGTCAAAATTTAACTACAAATAAAGTTAAGATTTACTTTTTTTTTT
>CABFOV010005751.1:21332-40152 GCA_902141375.1 Timema poppense
CCCCCCCCAAAAAAAAGCAGGTATAAATACTTCATTTACTTTCCATTTATAATAAGACAGTGTAAAAACACTATACAATAATGTTAAGTAATTGATAGTGATATCACTTCACTTTTATGTGAAATCCTTCACTAACAATAACTTTACATTATTTAAGAGTGTTTCTACACTGTCTTACTATACAGTTCCAAGCCATTAGGCACTAATTCATTTTATTATTTACATCCCAAATATTTCTCTTATACACAATCAATACCTAATTCTATTTTTTTTTTAAATCACTCATAAAATATGTCAAAGTATTCTTAAGGATTCTCCCTCCACCCTCCTTTTTTTTTGTGACGAGAAATACCAGATTAGTTCCCTGCTCCCCCTCCTACCACCATGTTGTGTTCACTTGTAAACGATAATAAGGAATTTGACCAGGATGCGAGTGGGAAAACCTTGTAACCAAGCAGCCCAATTAACACCCAAACCAAAAGGTGTAGAGAGGGGTGGGGTAGTGTGTTAAGAGTTTAATGCGAGGGGGAGGGGAGAGAGAAAGAATACTAGTGATGACACATGGAGAGAACGAAGCGTGTGACAGTTCCAATTCGATTAATGAGGTTTGGTCGAGGTACAAAACACCAAAAGATCTTTTCACCAATATTTTAACTAATGTAATTTCTTTAAATTCAAAATAAAGTAATCTAGTGTTTGTGTTGTCTGTTCTCTCATCTTTTAGTTTGATAAAGGCAACAATACCGAAATATTATTCTATTTGTGTTAAAATGTGTGTGTGGCTATTTATACTGTAGAAGACATAAGAAAGGAAGAAGATGTCACCTTTGTGTATGAAAGTCGATGTCACCTTTGTGTATGAAAGTCCTCCCACATTTTTATCTCTTTCCCTAGGTGGGCTTTCTTCATCAAATTTATTCTTATTAGTTTATTCCCAATTTTTCTTTAGTATTATAAATTTCCTTTATTATAAAATTAACCAATGTAATGCAATGGCTGTAAGTATCTATTTAGCTTGCCAAGATATAATAGATTCCAGTGGTAACAATACATCAGTGTTATTAGCAATAATTAGGAGATTTAGATCATTGTTTAGCTAGTGGTGTCAACACAAAATGGCAGATAGTATGTTAACGTAACATTTAAAATACAAACCTCATTCACATTAAGTATATTTTGATATTCATCTGTCAGTTTATTGTCAAATAATTCTGACAGTGTGACAAAAGAGGCAGTGAAAAACTATTTTAATATTTGTGTAAATTTATAAATGTGTTATCCAAATTTCTAATCCCCCATCACTCAAAGTGTGTGGCGATTTCCCCATTAATTTTAACCATTACATTATTTGGTGAGTTTTTTACAGGATTTTAATAAATATTTAAGTCGAGCCATGTCTGTTTGGTTTTTGTCAAGTGGAGAATACAAAAGACTTCATTGAATTTTAATGCTTTAAATTCCCAACTGCAAAACAACCTCAAATAAACAGTAGAAGAAAATACAAATACTTTTCCAGTTGGATGTCAACAAGTCGTTTCTCAGTTTACAGAAAAGTACACAAAAGAGAAAAACCTACAGGAAAATGTAATTAATTTGAAGAAATACTTTGCACAATATTTTAACTTAAGTAAACAAGATATATAAAATAAAATGTTGATAATATTTTGCTTTTCCACCACCACTAAAACAACTCAATACTCAAAATAAATAAACCAATCAAAAATAAAACTGACATTTACATACCGTGAACAATTTAACTTAACTTGGCTCATAGAATAAAATATAAGTGGTACAGTAACTAGTAATGAATTCAAGTTGAGAAATATTTAAGAAGCAAAAATTATAAAACATTTTTTTTCTGATCAAAGTAAGCAAGTTTACTGTTTATCAAACTGAAAATCATATTTCAAGAATTTTAGTAGTTAATTTATATTTATTATCACTAATATCAAAGAACTCTAAAGCAGTTTTACCTTGATGGATTATAATATGGCCTCATCTTATAAGCTACAACAGTAATTCATCAAGGTAAGAATTAGTGATGGAACGTTTGAATATTATGGTATTAGATTCATAAAAACCTCAAAAAGTATCTAGAATAAAATTATGGCTACCTTTAATTCAAATGACAGTTTTAACAAATCAGTAAAAGGAAATATGTCGACTTTTGTAGTTGGGAGAGTTAAAAACTAAAAAAAAATAATTTAATATTGTCGATTTTTTAAACAAGTTTTCTCTTTTTTGTTTATGACAATAAACGTGACCCAAAAAAAAATGCATTTGTCAGTGGCATCAACCCTTTAACAATATTTTTAGGTTAAGTTTTAAATATTTTCACTTCGATTAAAATTTTACAGTTTTAAAGATCTGAGGACACTCACCAGAACTTGTGTTAGTCCCACCAAACACTGAAGAGAAATTCTGATCAGATACGAACGAGTTTACTGTCGTTTGGCCGGACTTGAAACCTGAACAAGGAAACAAACAACATTGGCCAGACTTTATATGAAGCCCCTGACTAATAGTTGTATGTATAAATTAACTCATTAATAGTCATACTAAACAGTCCTAAGGTTACGTGAGGTCCACTTTACCAATTCAAATATTTTTTTTACATCCATTTGTATTTCCATATTGTGGCGTGGGTCAGTTTTTTATTCAAGTCATATCTTTTCCATTACTGGCTTGCTTGACCTGTCGTAGCTTCATATGCCTTATAATCTATCTTAAGACTTGGACAAGCACAACATTCGGTCCATGGCCGTTAATCTATCAATGTGAAAGGGTAAACCCACATTTCACCAATGATAAAATTTTCGACCATGCAGAGAATCGAATCAGGAACCATTAGCTCAGTAGGCAGACACGTTGTCTTAGTTTATATTGTTTTTACAAATAATAAGTCAAAACAAGTCTAATATTTGAGACAGTAAGTTTTTTATAAGCTTCACTCCACTTAAAATCCACCCATTAAAAACCTTGATATGATGGTGAGATTTGCCCCTTTTAATATCTATTAGATTCTCTAGAAACAATAACTCACTGGTAAAAGTGACAAGTCCCAATATTTTGATCTATTATATATTTCGTCCATAAATGTATTAGAATAGACACAAAGATAATAGTTTTAATTTGAGTTGTGTGTAAAGAATATTCAAAAGGGAAAATCACAAAAGTGCAATCATTATGTGATTAAAAAATTAAAAATCCAGTTATACCAAACCACCCTGACCTATTTTAAAAGACATATGTGACTCTTTAAAAACATTTAATGGCTTGTTTGAGTACTACTCACCATTAGAAAGCCACATATCTGTGCCCATGGGTGCGGCTGATACCGGTGCAGGGGCGGCCTGGGAAGCCGAAGTAAAGATGTCTGCAAAGGGGTTCCCACTGAGTTGGAGAAGGTCATCTGATGCTTTCACAGCCTGATTGGCAAGCCGAAAACATAGTTTTGTTTAAGATTGTAATGATAAGATTTATTAAAGCCTTAAATAATATTTTTTTTTATAAATTACTTTTCAAATTTCCTGTATTTCTATGATCAACCTAATCATGTAAGACTACGCACTATATGAAGTATTTTGTTTGTTTTTATTGTGTCGCAAGCAACACCAATGTGTGTGTGTGTACCTCATCAACTGTTTAAATACCTGCTTCAATGGCTGTATGGACTAAGCCGTCTCTCAGGGAGATAGGGGTTAAAATCATTGTCTGGTATGTTTTGTTTTCCTATCTGGTTTTTTTTCATTCTACCTCTCACAAATGTGGATACCCTTGCTCTAAATTCAACCTTCCTCCTACCATAACCCACTCAGATATTTAATATGTTTTTGTGTAAGTATATCGTATATTCAGGGAAATAAACGGTTTCCATCCTGTTGCCGGGTAGGTATAGTAAAGTTCCTCCTCTCACACACTTGCTGTTAACTACTCCTCCCATATATTTCATGTTATCCCTTGTGTTATTTCTCCTACATGCTTCATCTCCATCATTCTCTTTGGGATCCTTCACTTTTCCATCCTCATTACGTGACCACATATTTGAATATACAAGGTTTATTCATGAACAGGTAACCAAATGAGCACCTGCGATTGGTCGGCAGCCAACGCGGGAGGAGTCCCGAACAGGTCCACGATTGCCTGCTGCTGAGTGGCAGCAGAGGTGGGCGAACTGAGGAAGGGGTTGGTGCTGGGCCCTCCGCTGGTCGGGGAGGACACCTTGGACTGGGAACAACCAACACACAGGCTATTTTATTTATATATGGAAATGGCCTGTAGGAATCTTCCCACCAAGATGTATAATAAAAAAGTTTAAGAATAGGAAATAAGTAAGTTATCAGCAGAGGAGAGGCCTCAAAACTAATAATTTCCCTTTCACCCTCTATATATTCCATATATTTGCATCGAAGTGTCGTAGTGCTCAAAGTACTTAAGGACATCAAGTTAAGATGAAACCATCTTCAAATTCACCAAGTAAGCAACATCGCTAAACATCTCAAACTCGCAAATGTTCTGGTATTTATTTTAATTCAAGTTAAATTCCTCGGGTTACGATTTTACTGCAATCAAAAAAATACCTGTATTTCGAGTGCTAACTTTTAGGATATAATTAAGGTTAATCATCTGTTTAACCACTTTATCTTTACCCACATCTAACAATCTAAAACTCTTTACTACACAGAATAACTGGGAGATTTTTAAAATTAATTTCTAGTTTTTAAGTAATTAGTTATCAAATATCTCGAATTTTACAGAACCTAAACCATCAAGACTCAAGAATCGGGACAACTTTACTTTATCTTAAATGGTTGGTGGTATTTTTCTCAAAAATAAGCTACAGCTGATAAAAGGTCAGGTCCGGCCTTCGCACTGACCTTGTATTGGTTCATGGCGGCCTCCTCCTCCGCCAGAACCTGCTGCTTGAGCGTCTCGTCGATGCCGTTGGAGTGGGAGTCGAGCCGTGTGCTGGCCGCCGCCGTGCCGAACGCAGTGCTGGTGGAAGACAGGGCGGACACTCCCGACTTTACATTGGTTCGGTTGCTACAGTGGGGGGTGCCAGCCAGCCAATCACGTGTGAGAAAATGTGAGAGTGAGCAGGGACAAACAAAGGATGACGGGTGGAAATGGAAGAACAGAAGTGAATAGTCGGTAAAGAAAATTAAAAAAAGGGAGAGGAGGGGGGAAAAAACACAAATAAATAAAGTGAGACAACAACTACCAAAGGAAAAACTAAATATATTAACATTTCTTAGCGATAAAACCAAACATAACTGTGATTTGTGTTCTTTATTTTAAACCATGCAATATGTTCTGAGGCAACTTATTTGGCCCATCTAATCACTTTTTAAACCTCTAAAGAGCATCTAACAGTTGTCAAAGGGGATTAAACATAGCCGTATTGTTTCAAGATCACTTTAAATTTGTTAGTTTTAAGTTTTAGTTCTAAAATAGAAAACTTCTACTTTTGTGTTAAAATTTTGTGAAGAGCTGATCCAAATTAACAAAAATGAAACTTTTTATTGCCCCAGAAGCCTTTTATTGTCTACTAAAAAAGAACACATTTAAACAGTGGTCGGCAACCTACGGCTGTTCATTTCCCCAGGTTTACCCTCCCTTGAATGTTCTCTAATAATAGATAATCTCCAAACGTCAACATCAAACATAGATTTAACATTTTGTGTTTGATAATTTTTCCAACCCATACGACAAGCAGTATTAAAAAGGTTATCAGCCTCTGCATTAAAACGTGGCCAAATTTGCGAGAGGGGGAAGGGAGGGGGCAGGACCAATCTTCCTTAATAATCTTAGTTTTTATTCTTCCCTAATCCAAAATTAAAATGGTTTTGTTACATTCTCACCAATGATAAAGAGCTAGTGATGGCTGTGCATTTAAGCACCCGGTTTTACTAGAGACTTAAAAGTAAAAAAGAAAACTTCAAGGAATCAGCCTGCCATCAAGCAATATTGATTGAGCGATTGCCATCTGTTGACGAAAATAGTAAAGACTTCTGCGGATAGGTGTCATGTGGTCAGGGTAACCAAACCTCCGGTCATTGATATCAGTTTTTTAGACCGAAGCGACTACTTATTTATCCAAAGAGCTCCTCATTTGTACTCACAAGGCTGAATTGACCTCGTTACAGACCCATTGCTTCACGGAAAAATCTATAAGCACCGGGGATCGAACCCAGGATCTCTGACCACTAGACTACAAAGGCAGTCTTGTTTAAAGTAATGCTTAGCAACTTTAGGTGTCGAATGCTTAATTCAAGCCATGTGGTATTTAGTTAGCTAAGTTGGTTGTTACACTTTGCTGGATATAATTGGTCTTATTAAATATTACAGAGCTACACTATATTTAATTATATTTCTTAGCTTTGGTTAATCCTTGTTCAATTTTAATTTAGCTGGTAATATTTTAGTGATCATTAAAAAAAACTAATAAAATTTTTGTAAAACTTGTTATATGGAACTAGTTCCACAAACTATCAATAAATAAAAGAAAGTCTTGTTTCGTGTTTTAGCTCCCACAAAGATTTTAAAAGCAGCCATTAGAGATCATTTTTAAACTAAATAGATTGAAACATAAACAACTATTATTTAAACAAATATTATTGTCATCACAAGATGTCTAGATAAATATATCTACTCATGGAAATAACATACAAGATATTAAAAGAGCCACTATCCACAATGCAACAGGTTACAAACAAAAAAAAAGCTACATATACTAATTTAAGTTACTAATGTAAATATAATTAAAATTAATTGACACCGCTGATAATTTGATCAGAAGATGTAGAGCTAGTTTTGCTAGTTAAATCCACATTAGTGTAACATTATATTGAAGCCACAAATAAATTTTCCACCCACAATCATTACAGGTATGAAATAGTTCAATAATAACTATATTTTGAATTTATTTTGTCAGATTTATTTATTTTGTCAGATTTGTTTTTAAATATTATGTGTGTGTGTTTTTTAATAATCAACCAGATTTTATCATTATTGAAAACTCCTTGATTTTTTTATTACATGGTTACACCAATAATACAATAATGCATTTTGACATTTTATTAAATAATTTTAGTTTCTTCCCCAAATTGTCTCACAATATACATATATATATATATATATACATATATTCTTAGACAATTTTGGGAAGAAACCGATTTAGATTGGTTTTCAAAATAGTATTGGCACTAAGTTTCTACATACATATTAAGATGCGCTAATTTAAAAAAAAAGTATGTTAATATAAAATTATTTAATAAAATGTCAAAATGCATTATTGTATTATTGGTGTAACCATGTAATAAACAAATCAAGGTGTTTCCAACAATTATAAAATCTAGTTGCTAAAATAAAACACTAATTACTTTTTGGATCAATAAAATACCTATTTTATTTAGCAATATGCTCTAGGTTGGGCTATATCATTGTTATATCAGGCTGTGTGAAACCATTTTAGGATATTCTTTATTTGTTTATCACATTATAAAATAGTATCAGAGATTATGATTGCCGAATTTTAAAATTTGAATGAAGGGCATTTGCCAAAGGTGCAACCAGAACTTATGAGATTTTCTGTTTGTTTTGTACTTATAAAATGTATGTCATTTTGAACATTCATAATATTAGTATACAAATTTTTATGAAGGATTCAGCTTGTATATTTTTTTCATGTAAGCGTTCTGTCGGTTTAAAAATCTTGGAAACCTCCTAATCTAATTCCCCATCCCTTCCAACACCCCCAACCCCCGCAAGTGGTTTATTTGGTAAAAAAAAAAGGGTACTTATACTTTTTTCGCCATACAATATATCATTTTCGGTATTAATTTTGAGAATATTTTATCCTATGTTTACCTTGTAGGGTAGAAAGCTTACCTTAACTTATTCCACTATGGTATAGCTTACAAGATAGGGTCATAGTATAGACTGCTAAAGTAAGACTGCCAGCTTCTAAAGTAAGCTCAGCAAACATTTAATTTTAAGGGAACTAATCACACTTTGAAATCGCTACACAGAAACAGTGCATGGTATAAAAATTTAAAAAGGGTAAATCATATGCTTGTAAATCATGCAAACAAAGTCACAATATGTGCGGGAAACTAAAATAAATAAACGCTCCGGGCAGAGCTAAGGTGGATGTTGTATTATGAGGTCACGGGAGTTCACACATGGTAACAAATTTGGCTTGGCAGCAGGTAATGTTTATTGAGCTCAAATCAAAAAGGAACAATTGCCACATAAATCTGTCACACTTAAAACAGATTAACACCTATGAGAGGTAAATATATATACAAGAATTAGTTTTAAAATATTAAAAATAGCCTCGTACGATCAAAATACTTGAGCTATTACAAGTTTAAAATTATTTTTATCCTTCTTAACAACAATGAAAAAAAAGAGTATCATGCATTATTTATATCAACACTCTTTATCTTTAAAAACATATGGTTTAAATAAGGTGGAATGGGACACGAGAAAAGGCCCTTGTTCTTTTAGTTTATAGCAAATGTGTTTTCTGGTCAAAATAAATCAAACATTTCTCCAGTAGAAACTAATATTTTAATTTTCTTCACATGGTGATATCAACAGTTGTTGAAAATCTGTCATGAGTATAACGGAATTAGATGATAAACCATTTAAATGAAGATGAAAAGTTGTCATTAAATTCCAGCACACCCTTGACAGATATTCAAGAGCTTTTGATACCAACATGTGAAGAAAATTATACTAAGATTCTACAAGATAAATATTTTATTTATTTTGACCAAAAAGAGTTTTGATATAAAAACTGCAGAAATACTTTACCTTTAATCGCATACCCTACATCTCCCACCTTAAATTGTCCAGTTCTTATCAGTTTATCCCAGGCCATTAAAAAAAATAACTTGGTTGCAATGAAGGAATAAATTATTTCAATGTTCTGAATCCAAGAGAAAATAAATATGATAAACATGAAAGTTCAAAACATTAAGTTGGCCGAGTGATGCAAAAATTATTTTTATTACAAGACATTTTTTAACATGCACGATTGCAAAAATTGTGTTGGTTTAAAAACTACCATTATTATTAATTTTATTTTTCAACACAAGACGCAAAAAGCAAGGAAAGGTTTCTTGGGTTTAAAGAAGAGATCACCCTAAACCTTAACTTATGTAGGGGAACCCCAAGTAAAAAGAGACGCTGGGCTAACCACGCCTGTTAATCACCTGGCTGTCTGCGTGGGGGTGTTTGCCGCCGACCCCTTCTTCCCCTCCAGCGCTGCCAGGTGTTGCTCCAGTGCATCAAGAAGACTGCTCGGGGCCTAAACACAAACATTATATCAAACATGGGCTCAATAGCAGAGGTGTTGTTATCTCGAGAGAGTATCAATTGTTGTGGATCTTCTAAATTGCATCTAAATAGTAGAGGATGATTAAACTTTTTGAAAACTTTAGACCTCGCTTCAAATATCAATCAGTTTCAAGTTTGATTAAAAAGTAAAAAAAAATGGATGCAACATTTACACCCATAAAAATATTCCAGCTAAAACACACATTTCTGCAAGATTTGTTTTTTTATAATTTTGTGCTGTAATCATTCACAATTTTATTGTTCACATGGCAAAGTGAGAAGTGGGAAAGGAAAGAATCTGGGTTGGAAATGATGGAGAGAACGGACAGGAATAAATTGAGATGGTTTGGACACGCTAAGAGAATTGGAATATGAGAGACTAGTAAAGCAAGCAATGGAACTGAATTATTGGAAAGAAACCCAGGGGAATACCCAAACTGGGGTAAGGAGCGCGGGGAAGGAGGGGAGGAGTTGATTAAGAACAGTGTGTGCACAAGAAATTTTGACTGGAAGAGGATGGTGAACGGGGGGTGGTAGAGATTTACCAGAAAAAAAATTAAATATTGTAATGATGTGTGTTTGTGTGGATTATATTTAATACCTTGAGTTATGTAACTATGCAATATTTCAACTGATTTATCTTACGAGTGTATTTTAGATCTTAGATAAGAGTTAACTTTTAATTGAAAAATTCACTTACTTTTGTAAGATCTGGAATATCTCCTTTGTCGATACCAACA
Source organism: Timema poppense (assembly GCA_902141375.1). Classification (NCBI taxonomy): domain Eukaryota; kingdom Metazoa; phylum Arthropoda; class Insecta; order Phasmatodea; family Timematidae; genus Timema; species Timema poppense. The sequence goes on from CABFOV010005751.1 coordinate 31,418, forward strand.
TTCTTAAACAAAGGACCGAAAAAAAGCATAGATTAAATTTCAATCAATCAAGATGCTAATTCGTGGAATATAAAAAGTCTGACTTGGGTACTAAAAATCTGTATATAAAATTAGTTTGTTGACTAGAAATGCTAAAAAGAAAAAAAATTCAAACTAGTTTAGTATTATGGGTAGATAAATTATGGCTAAATTATGGCTAAATTTATCATTCTTAAATTTAAAATATTTCCCTTTGGTCACAATGAGTCAGATCAAACACATAAACCAACAAACACCAACGGTCCATGGTTTAAGGAAATATTTTTAAAATGATATCTTTGATTGGTTATAGGAATATTAAGAAAGAATAATGTAATAGTACATTTGGTCCTTTTTTTTCTGGAAATTTCAAGCAGAAAAAAAGGCTGAAAACTATGCTTCTTAATGATTAATACAAATTTTATAGTTTTACATTCATAAATACCTTATCACAACGTTCCCTTATGGGCTATGCAAGAAACTGTGCAAGTAGATTTTAAAAACTCTATAATCAATCCATCCTCACTAACTTTTTCCACACTTCCCTATCCTTGCATACTCCCTTTTCTTTAACAATATCCATACACCGAGTCATACATGCTCTTTTATTCTTAAACCTCTTAATGCTTCTCTTTTCCACAAATGTGTGTACAGTATTTGGCCACATCTTACCCCTACTCCTTCCTTTTGATCCACACACTCTACCTTCATATATTTTCGTCACTTAAACCACATTCATCATCTCAACATGGCCAAACCAACGTAACAGGTTTATTTCCCATTGACTTATTGGATTCCCTTTCAAACCCCACCACTTAGCACCCACTCATTACTGATTCTGTCCATACGAGTTTCCTCAAATACGTTTTCTAGATATCGCATTCCAACCGCATTCACCTTGCTCTTGCGTCTCTCCTGACAAATCCATGCTTCACATCCATAAAAACAATGTTGGTGTTAACACACTTTTATGTACTGTCATCTGTGCCTTGTTAATTCTCATTAAAATCGAAATAATTAACCCTAAGAGGTAAAGTCATCAAATTCGCGAAAGAATCCAATTTTAGGTATATTTAATTTATGTAAAATAAATATTAAAATGCTACAATACATTTTTTTAAATATTTTGAAATGCAATTTAATGTGATAGACAAAGTTTTTAAAAACATTAAGATATTTGTGTGTTTACCAGTAATCCTATCAAAGATAAAAGTAATAGTCACTTTATCAAAGTAAAGACATTTTATAGACCAATCAACAAGGTCCATACAAAACGAAATAGCATACCTCTGCTACTTTCAGGAATTCCGCCACTCTATCCATACGTATTAGGAATTTCTTGTAAAGATCTAACGCGTCTCGGCACTGTTTCTTGTTCATGTCAAAATATTTCTCTGTAACAGAAAAAGAGACTTTTTTATTATATAACCATAACAGAAATATTTAAAAATACATTGGATGAAGGGTTTTGAATTTAACATAGAAAAAGCTTAAGAAACTCCACGTTCAAAACCAATTTTTATCTTAACACTGTGTGTTATCATGGAATGGGAGGAGATACATCTTGGAGGGTGAGATTGATCACCATGCACCTTTCTATTTAAAAATAAATTTCAAGCTGATATGCTAAGATATATGTATTTTCTTCATGTTGATAGCATTTGTAATTATGCTTTGAGGCAGCAGCCATGTTCAACTAAAGGTAGGGCATAGGTAAGGTGTAAGCTCGTGGAAACGTTTGGCTACAATTTCTTCTGTTTTTATTGGCCTAATTATGATTGCATATAAGTAAAATTGATTATGTGTATTTTTGGTTCGACATGATCTCATAAATTGTTTTGTTTTTTTCAGTTATTACAGCATGGTTTACCGTTACATTTGTAGTAGGCCAGTTTTCTAGCCATAACCCTAAAAGTCATGTGGGGTGAGATTGATCATGAAACTACAAAAGTTCTGTGATGGATAAATATCCAACTAAAGTAATTAAATATAAAAACTGTACAGCTACTAGAGCATCTTCACCCTTAACTCTTTTTATAGGGGTATTGATTAAAAATGGGAAGATATATAGTGCACCAGGTTTAAGAATATATGCCAATTTCTCACAAGTCCAAATTGAAGCAGCTCTGAAAGATTATATGATAAAGATATGTCACAAAACAGCTGCAAAGCATAATTTAGCTTATGGTACTTTATAAAACAGATACATGGGACATTAGAGTAAAAAAAAAACAGGTGGTCAAACAGTATTTATCTCTGACAAATAAACATCAATACTGGAAGCTGCCCATAAAAATGGCATGGAGAAAGATCTTAGAAAGATTTAAGGCTACCCATGGGAACACTGGGCTACCTAAGGAAGATTTTCTGCTTTTGTTGGCCCAAACCCTGAAAATCATGGATTAAGTTCCTCCAGAAACAGTAGAGCAGGATAAAAGAGGGGTTTGATGCAACCTTATTACTGGATTCGCAGCCTGTAGTGATGGTACCATTTAACTCTCAGCATTTCCTCCAAAAACTACCGAATTAAGGTAAAGATGCAACATTATCAGAAATAGTAATTCCCTGACAGAGTTTTTGAAGAAACAAAGATATGGTGAGCATAATCCCACTTATGGCCCCAGGCGTGGTGGAAAGAGAGTAAGAGCCAGTTTCATAGTCAGACTTAGCACGCCTCAAGTGCGGCGCTACACTAAATACAAGACTACACCTACCTAAACTCGAATGGAATGGGCCGTTCTCGCATAGGGAACTGGCCCATTCTGGTTTAGGTAGGTGTCGTCCTGTATTTAGTATCGACTCGCACTTGAGGCGTGCTAAGTCTGACTATGAAACTGGCCCTAAGGGTCAAGCCAGGAGAGAGAATCACTCCAGAAAGTGAGAAAAAGGTAGAAGAAGTACATATTGATTAATCTCAAGACGAGGACTTGTCTGTAGCTTTAGGTGAAGAAGAAGATCTATGGTTTTTGAGAAGCCAAATATAAATAATGTGAAAGATGGTTCATATGTGTTGGTCAAATTTGGGGGGGCAGGGGGAGTTCTAGGGGGAAAAATAAAAGTTTCGATCTGTGTGCATAGTACAGGAAGTTTTGGATGAAGAGGAAGTCGAGGTAATGGGGATGAGACGAGCTGGAGAGTTCCGGGAAGTGTTAAAAGAGTTGAAGGTGATGATATTTCAGTAGTTTGTAGGAGATACATTTTTTTTATTTCTACCAGTCCCTTCTATCTAAGGATGTGATCGACTTAAGTATACCTTTCCAACTAATATTGATGTCAAAGAGCGTTAAAAGGAGGGAATAGCAAACTTTATACAGCTGTAATAATTAATAAATAATTATGATTGGTTTATTATTCTGATAAATCTCACCCCATCTAGCATTTTATTTATTGTCTCGGGAATGGCTGGACCAAAACTCAATGAGGTTGGGAATGATCACTTCTGGTTACTAGTACACTAGTTCCATGGTATAAAAGAGACATGATCAATCTCACACCAAAATAAGTGTAAGATTGATCACCAATAATTTTATATTTTTCCACTCCTTTGGTAAAAAGGAAAAATATTTTTAGAGCTAGTCCTAGTTCTCCTTACCTTTCTCTTTTATATGGAATAATAATATTTAGCACCGCGTCTTACTACCCGTTTGGGTTATACACTTTAAGTACTAATTACACTAATGGATTAGGAACTGGGAAGGTTGAATTAGAGGAAGTGAACCCGCATTTTCGTGGAGGGAGAGTGGAAAACACCGCGTCTTACTACCCGTTCGGGTTATATGCTTTAAGTACTAATTACTCTAATGGACTAGGAATTTGGAAGGTTGAAATAGAAGAAGTGAACCCGCATTTGCTTGGAGGGAGAGTGGAAAACCATTCAGTAAAAACCACCCCTCAGTTCACCCGACCGAGATTCTAACCTCGATCTCCCCGTCCTCAGCAGTCGAGCTCATCACGACGAGCGCGTTAGCCAACTACGCCACCGAGGCGGGTTTTTATATGGAGATTTTTTAATAGAATATATCAGACAAGTTTAAGCATCAGTTAACTAAACTCTGATAAAAGTGATCCTACTACCTTATCAGGTTACACACAGGTAATAATTATTCTAATGAATTAAGGATGAGCTAGATTGAATTTAGAATAAATGTATCAATATATGCTTGGAGGGAGAGTGGAAAATCATTTAGGAAACACCACCCCGAGTACACCCTACTGGGATTCAAACAAAGATGGCCGAGTTTTCGGCAGTCCAGTCTATTTCAAGAGCGACATCCTTTTTGACTTCCGAGATATGTTCCAACAATCAAAGTTGATTTGCAATTTGTGGGCAGGTCATGATCCCTTGATACCAAGATTAAGCAATTTTATATGCCAGTAAATAATATATAGTGTTCCAAATGGTATTGATTCTTTTTTTTTAAATCTAGCAGTAAACTAACTTATCCGGATGAAAGAGTTTGCGAATTAATTTTAATGAAATTCACTAGTGAATCCCTCAAAGTGCACCATCCAAGAATTGAATCCCAGTCCAATGGGTCAAACAACTACGGCGGGAGGCTCCACCACCAATAGCTTGACGTGCATACCCTCCCTATCATACCAGACTAAGATCTGGAATTCCCGGTACTATCACGCGCACGAGAACTTACCTAGTAGGTTGATGACGCCGTCATTGTAGTTGGCGAACAACCGAATGAGATCTCTGAAGAGGAGCATGAAAGTCATGTTTATGACGCCATTGGTCAGATCGTTGGCGGTGCAGTCAAACTCGAGCAGCGCGTCGAGTTGGCTCTGCAGGACTGGGAGTGTCTTGAGTAGTTTCTCTGGGTTCATCGTGCGTAGAGTTCCCTCTTCCTTACTGCAAGCAAGACACACAAAAAACTTTATCACCTATATAATGCATCAATCTATATATTAGAGTTGGTTCAAATTCTATCTTTCTTAAATCCAAATCTATAATTTAAATGTTAAAGCTCCCATATTTAAAAATTCACCATTTTAATATGGTAAAAATCTCTTTAATTTAACTTTTAAATGGAATTTTTAAAGACTTGATACAGTAGACAAAGGCTATTTTGTTTACTATATCTATTATGCACTAAAAAAATATATAGAGAGAACCCTTTTCCAATAAAGTAATTATATTAACTAATAGAACAATTTTGTGCTTTTATGTAATTTTCTACGTTAGTGAGTAAAATTACTTAAAATTATGGATTCAAGTAAAGGCCATAATTTTAATAGAGTTAGCTTTTCGAGATGCTTAAGAATTTAATATCTCTCGAATATCATAGGAATTGAGCACCTGATCTATATTCCATTCACGGTAGGAATTACTCTCTGAAAGGTCTTTTTTCCTACCAATATCCTACTATATAGTAGATTTATAGTAGGGAAAAAGGCCTTTCAGAAGTCAATTCCTACGGTGAATGGAATATATGTACCTACTTATAACTTGAAGCGGTAAGGTAACCGGCCCCATGGTGTTGTAGTTAGTGCACTTGGCTGTGAGCCTAGGAGGCCTGAGTTTGACTCCCGGGGTATTTTTCTTTAACGGGGAATTACCCCAACAGTCACCAAGGTTTGGTTAGTTATTATTATTAGCACCGCGTCTTACTATCCATTCGGGTTATAACCACTTACGCTAACGTGTAAAGGTAGGGTGATTGTGAGATGAAATGAAGGACCTACAGTTTAACGTGGAATCCGAACCACGGTGGAGGCCTGGTATTCCCCACAATTCACAAGATGTCTTGTCAGAGGTGAAGGAAGGGTTTGGTAATCAGATTAATCTTTTCCGGGACCTGGGATTGAGCCCCGGCCGCCAGCACAAAAGTCTGACACCTTACCCCTAGACTGCCAGGTCACCGTTTGGTTAGTTAAGTTAGGTTTAAATGTTTCCACTGATTCCACACCCTCATCTCATCGGGACACGTAAGGGGCCTCCACAGAAAGGGTGTAATATTAGTACATTTGGGCGTCCCCTGGGCAACGGTTCATTAGTATTGGCTAATCTTTCTACAACCTGGGCTGCAAGTGATTTAGCTCAGACATGCTATATGTTTATATGTGGTGTGAACGCAATCAAAGAGATTCATACAAATGCAACCTTGGATAATCCCTTGAGTTTAAATTGTTTACAAATAATGAAGACCTGACTTTATGTAAAGTGCATCTTGTTACAGGTATAAATCACAATGATTAGAGAGGAACTTTAAGGAGACCACGTACCCTCTCTTTACTTTGCAGAAGTCGAATGCCACAGTTCTATACGACAGAGCTTTCTCATTCAAGTATTTAGCGTATCGCCTGATGAATGGAGACATGTCGTAACCTGTAACTCAAACAAAATCATGATATGTTTCGTTTTTAGTTTTTTCAATCAAAGGTTCGCACTATCTAAAGTCCAATTTTCACAGGAAATTTTTTTTAATAAACTAATAGTTTTGCAATCATAAGTTGGAAACCTTGACTATATGGTGAAATGAACGTTATTTTATATGTATTGATAATATCTGTCAAAAATGATAGTTTATAACACATGAGAAGTGTTAATATGTGAAAGTCAAGATAGAAACTTTTCTATCTTTGGAGAAGGTATTTCCTACTAGCATTGGACGGTAACCTATCAGAACTAGTTTATATAATGTGGCGGGTAAGAACACCCCCTAAATCAAATTAAAAACTAAGTATATTAGAGATAACATTTATTCAAAAATAATGTCAAGTATCTCATTTCATTTAATTGTTCAAAGGCTAGCCATCTAAAATCTTATGATTAACTTAAATTAGTATATTGCATTAGTATGAGTACCCAAATTTCTCATAATGACTTTTTTTTGCAGCTGACAAACTAGTTGAATTTAGTCAAGTTTTAGTATTCCGGCTTAAGCATATACCCATAATTTAAATGTTTGTAATATGATTTCAGATTTTAACTGACTACATTTGACTTGAATATGATAGAAATATTAATGAATGTAGTTCATCCTTTGGCAAAATTAGTACCAAAATGTTGGCCAGTGTTTAAATGGTCACATGAACCAAAAAACGGAAAACTATCTACTCAAATACTACAAAGTTCTATAAAATTATAAAATAAAATTTTATACTAAAAGTTTTGAGCACCTAATTGTTGCAATCCCACCTTGCCTGGTTCCACCATGGTGGAGAGTATAATACACAGCCATAGTGTAATCAGCAAAGGCGAGATTGCTACCGATCAGGATAAACTTGGTGTACATGTAATTTTATTTTACACCTCATACAAGTCTACAAAACAAACATGCAACAAAGAATACGTTCAAGCATGCAATGCTACAAATACAAATGACCAACATATAGATCAAAAATAAAATTCAGCTACAAATTAACTGGCAATTACAGCATGGAAAAGAAAAAGAAACTTTAATCCTAAGAGAGTGAACAGATTAATGGTGTTTAGAAGGTGGCAAAGCTTTTTTGTTTATAGGACTATATTGGTTTTAAGTTATTCTAGCGGTTTTGCGTCTGAAATGATATATCCATACAACAACAACAAATAAAGCTGGCAAAATTTATTTGAATAGTATGTATCTTTTATCAAATTAAAAATAATCACTTATATATATGCAAGTGGATTGGATGTACTAATTTAAATAACCCTATGTTTAGAAAATTAGGAGTCTCAGTAGATATAATTTTTCAAACTTATATCATTGTTTTGGGCCTACCATGTGAACCACCTGCCTTCAAAAGAATTTTTTTTTCTCTTTAGTTTTTCTTTAAAAAAAGAATGGTCTTTATTGGTATGCATTAGCGACTATATGCTGGTGATTATAAACTTATTCTAACAAATTTAGAACAAACACATTAACAAGACCCCAGAACATTACTTTGTCACACAACAAGGTAAAACAAACAAAATATCAACTGTCAACTGATAATACTCGACTCGAGTAATACGTGTCACCACGTGGTCTTTAAAGAAACTGTCGAAATGAAACCAGCCAAACAATTTTACCACATTTACTACAAAAAACCTTTTTTTCTATAACTGAGATGGTTGAGGTTATGGGCACATTACTCTGAGGTTGGTATGAAGGGGGAAGTACCTAAGAGGTAATCTACCCACATGTGTGGAAGGAGAATGGAAAACCACCCTCAGAAGACCCAACCGAGATTCCGACCTTTAACTCCCCATCATTATTAGCAAGCCAGTTTCTAACACGTGAGGACGCCTTAGACCATTCTGCCACTGAAGCAGTTTTACAACTATATTGATAAGGAATTAATTATTTTTTTTAAACTATTATTTTGATCCCAACTTCAGTGTAGTAAAGCTAAGAATGCCAAAAATAATTCTTAGCTATAATTTCTGTTTTGATCTTAATGTCGAATCTAGCACCCTGGCTAATCGGCCATGATATCGGCTCGTATCAAGAACTTTAACCAGGGACCATTAGGCAGGCACAAACATTAACAGCTTTCAGTTTGATTTAGATATAAAAGAATTTTTTAAGCAGTTATAAAAGTTACTAAAATAATTTTAATAGATGTACAAGTCCAGTAATGGGATCACAGGGTAACTAACAACAGAACTCCTTTTATAGAAGTAGCAGACTTTATATCCTGACAACTTTCATGGTGTCTAGTAAACTTGACCAATGAAATCCCCGACCTTTTCCCTGATTTCCCCTGATCATTTCCTAAAATTCACGACTAAAAAATTATGTCAC
>CABFOV010005752.1:10784-40150 GCA_902141375.1 Timema poppense
CCCCCCCGAATCTCACGTTAATCACGATTTCCGATTATCGAATCTAAATCTTAAGACTCCGTGGTGTCATTTCGTTATCGAGCCAAACCAACCGAGCGGCCGCCGTCTGCTGGCGAAAGTAGTTCCAACTTTTTCAAATAGAGGGTGCTACGTGGCTCTCACAACGTACGCTCCGGCCATGATGCCGGGATCACGATCAACTTAGCGTTAACTTAACGTAACATTCACTTAGAGTTAACTTAACTTATGTATGATCACGGTTCACGTAACTTTACGTAACAACTCGAACCAAAGATCTCCATTCAAGAGTATGTGTGTGATTTGTACTGTTTGTATTAGTGTTTATGATCTATGAATGTTTACAGCTTTCAGCTGATAATGCTTTTACAAATATGATTATGTCAGTTGATTTATATTTTAATAACAAGGATCTTTTTAGAAAACAATACATTATACCATTTTATATTATAAATGCTTTGTGGTTTTAACTTCTTTACAATATTTGAATTAAATCTGTTCTATAACGTTCTAAAATGATACCATACTAGCGCTTATTTTAATTAAATGTGCAATCACTAGAACTTATAATAAAGAGTGAACCTTGATCATAATACCAACAAATGAATTACTAAATAGCCTTGTTGACGTCACTCGCATAATGATTGGCTGGCTAGATCACGTGGTACCCTTCATGTAACGTTCACTTAAAGTAAAATACCTCCCAGAATATCTCTTACGTTAAGTTAAGTTCCTCGTGATCGCTTCCATTTAAACACACGAGGGGATCCTTTATGTTAAGTTAACATTAAGTTGATCGTGATACCGGCATTAATCTCAGTTTTCTAGACCAGAGATGATACTTCTCCATTCAAGTACCTATCTCCTCATTTGTCCTCTCAGCTTGATCCCACTACAGACCCTCTGCTTCACAGGAAAGTATGGCAGTGCCGGGGATTGAACCAGGGACCACTAGACCACAGAGGCCAATCTAAATCCTATGGTAAACATTATGTGATTTGTTTCTCCTCAGTTCTGGCCATGTTCACATATATTATAGAGCTGTCATCAAGAATGGAAATAGCTATTGCATAATAACATAACATTAATATTATGATAAATTAATGAGCTGGATTCTGGTCGTTGGGTCTCTCTTATAATGAAGGTGATTTTAATCACCAATAAGAAGCATAATATCTCCAAAGAAAATCCTATTCAAACATTTAAAACCATTGAATCTTGACTATGGTATAGCTTCGAATCCTAGAATTTCGAATAATCCTCAGTATTTGAGTAATTTGAGGATTTGAAAACTATTGGGATCCATCCCTAGTTCTATGTAGAGGGGTTTTAGGCCTAATCTTTCTAAAAGGGGTCCTATAAAGCCATATAATGGTGTTCCTACCCTTATTTCCTTCAAAATGAAAGTTCGGTGCTCATTTCACGAGTGTGGTTTACTTGCTTTTTTACATTTATTTAATTATTTAATCGCCGCGTCTTATTACCTGTTCAGATTATAGCGTGTTTAATTAATCTGATGGAATAGGGAAGAGGAAGGAAGCATTTTAGAGGTAATATACTCGCATTTGCGTAGAAGGAGAGTGGGAAAACATTTTAGGAAAACCTACCCTCCGTAGACCCGATCAGGATTCGCCAACATTAGCAGGCCGGTCTAACACGAGAGTGACGGCTTAGACCATGCGGCCACTGAAGCGGGTTGGTTAAATGTTGATGACATTTTCAACAGCGGGTACACGAGTTTGGTGTTAGCTTGGAAAGAGCACAAAACTAATTTCTATAACCCTATACATAATATTATTATTAGGTGTTCTGTATAGCGACAGATCCTTTCCTTTTGTCAGTGAACTCAGAGCGCCAATGTTCCTTGTCCTCTGATTCCTCCTTCAGATTCAAGAATTTTCATATTTCCTTCAAGTCATCCAATATTTGAATCCTCCTCATTATTAAGCTCCTCTTTCCCTCAACCTTTCCTTCCATGACGTCATACAGAAGAAGTTCCTCCTAAGGATGTGTCTGATCCAATGTCCTTTGTACCAAAGAATTACATCCAAAATGGTTCTCTTCTCACACACTCTTCTTAATATTTCTTCATTTGTCCCCCTGTCTGTCCACCTGATCTTCTCACCCACTCTTCTTAGGACGAGTTCATTTGTCCCCCTGTCTGTCCATCTGATCTTCTCACCCACTCTTCTTAAGACTTCTTCATTTGTCACCCTGTCTGTCCACCTGATCTTCTCAAGTATTCTCCAGCACCACATTTCAAGACTCTCCAAGTATTTATTTTCTGTACATATATAGACTTGTAAACATAGTTTTAAAGTTGACATCTTCACTCTGAAAAGTCCAAGAATCCACATATTTCTGTTGATCATTAAGAGCTAAATGTCCAAGAAACGAAAGCTAACTGTCATAGGAGTGTAGAATGGATCTTTGTGAATAAAATGAAGACTTTTAAAAAGGAGGACACAACACAAATTGTATTTCCATTTGTATTTTCCTTCTCCCCTGTTTGTTCTCTTACTGCCAGAGAGATGCTCCACCACGGAACGCTATAAGCCCACTTGCTTACAGGCATGTAAGAATCTTTGATCGACTTTGTAGTATACTAGAAACAGATTTTTGAATTATTATTATTATTATTAGCTCCGTGTCTTACTACCCGTTCGGGTTATACGCACTTACGCTAATGTGTAATGGTAGGGTGATTGTGAGATGAAATGGAGGATCTACAGTTTAACGTGGGATCCGAACAATGGTGGAGGCCTGGCATTCCCCACATTCACAAGATGTCTTGTCAGATGCCGCCAGCATAGAAGTCTGACACCTTACCCTTAGAGCACCAGGTCATCTCAGATGTTTTAAAAGTTTGTTCCAAACTAGAAGACTAAATTAGATACGATTGTGTCTTTCCATTTATTTGTGTAGTATGCTTAGCACCAATTTGATTAGTTACTTAACCTAAAAGCCAGGGACAGTGTGGCCCTTGGGGAACAGCCCCTGACTAGCGTGATGGTAAAATGGGGAAACGTCCAAGGAAAATCATTAATGGAAAAGAAACCATCCGGCTTATCCTGACAACCTGGGGCATAATGAGTATAACGCCATAGACCACACATCCAACGCTGCACGTCAAGTGTACATCATGTCAAAACGACCCACATTAATGACCTAGGATATGGGGAAGCTATGATTTAAATAAAATATTCTCACATTTGCTTGGTAGTAAAGGTGGAAAACCATTCAGGGAAAAAAATCTTCAATATACCCATCCGGGAATTGAGCCACGCATTTATCAGCCACTGGCAAACCAGACCAGATGAGGTGTCGCCATAGTCTGCGTGCCCAAATATGTGAGTTTTAACCCTATTTGACCATATCTGAACAAATTAGGATACTCAAGAATAATCTGATAATTTTGATACACACAATTTTTGGGTCTGGGAAATAACTAGAAGCTCGCATCTGTGGTCAAGTTGTCTAAAGCGTCTTCCTCGCACTAGACAGGACTGATGATAACGAGGAGATGAGGGTTCGAGTTCCGGTTGGGTGTAATCAGGGTGGTTTTCCACTCTTTCTCTTCACACAAATTCGGGTACACTTCCTCTAAATATAACCTCCTTCATCTCTAGCAAACTATCGTAATTAGTCATAAGCGCCCGCCTAGGTGGCGTAGTCGGTTAACGCGCTAGTTTCGTGTTGAGCTAGACTGCCGAGGACGGGGAGATCGAGATTCGAATCTCGGTCGGGTGAACTGGGGGTGGTTTTTCCTAAATGGTTTTCCACTCTCCCTCCACGCAAAAGCAGGTTCACTTATTCTAAATTCCACCTTCCTAATCCCTAACTCATTAGAGTAATTAGTAGTTAAGCGTATAACCCGGACGGGTAGTAAGGCACCGTGATAAAAAGAGCTGACGCCGTTGTGTTCAAACTTGAAGACCCCTGTGACCTTGAAACTCGCCACCACCGCCAGAAGGGGAGGGGGAAACCATCCGACTTTTTGTTGCTTTTCTAAGAAAGGAAACACTTTTTTTTTAAAGAATTTGTTTCAGTAACTAAAAAACGAATGAAATGCCTCTTTGTGTAGCCAACCAGATTTGAGTGTACTAAATAATATGTACACCCCGTTTACCCTGAAGGGGAGCAGTACCAACCTCGGTGGCTGTATGATATTGGGCGCTACTCTTGAAATGGATTGGACTGCCGATGAAGAGGAAATTGAGGTTTGAATCTCGGTCGAGTGTACTGAAGATGGTTTTTCCGAAATAGTATCAACTCTACCTTCACGCAAATGCGGGTACACTTGCTATAGATATAACCTTACTACGCCCTAAAACAACCTAATAGCCACATAAACATACAACCCGAACGTTTATTAATTTTTATTTATTTGACGTGTTTGATGTGCACTTTCTGAACCGAATGATTATATCAACTTACGATAATTTCTATGAGGGAGAGCAAAAGGACCTACCAATTTTGCTGGGAAAGGTATTTTCACATAACCACCAGGGTTCTTTTACAAGTCAAAATCGACATGAGACTGACGGCTTTACTTCCCCTCCGAAGGAAGTTGTGCTACGGATGTTTATCTTTCAAGAAAATTCCGTCCACCCTAGCTGGGTTTGAACCCATGAAATTACACAATGGCCTTATATTATAAGCTATACCATACTAGAATAATACAATAATACAATACTTCCTTTGACAGATTTTGCTATGGCTTTATATTATAAGCTATGTCATAGTGGAACCAAAATTCACCCACAATATTAATTAATGATATTCACTTTATTTCTTTACTTCACCACCTGCGACATTTAGATTAGAAGGGTAAGCTCTAAAAACAAAAAACTTGATCTTGAATGAAATATGAAAATTTTAAGAATCGAAGCAGCGTTCGTGGTCATACGGTTTACGGAGTCAGTCTCACAATACACTGAATTTCCAATGATGTGGAAGGGAGGGTTGGGTGTTTGAATCTCGGTCAAGTGCTCTGAGTCTATTCTTTTCACTAAATGGTTTTCTCTACTCCTCTTCCAGGCAATGCAGCTACATTTTGTATACATTTTCCTCCTCGTAACTACCCAATTAGTTAATATGCGTCCAGGTACTTGTTCGGCCTACACGCATTACTGTGCAATAGTATAATTTAGAGGAAATACACTCGCATTTGCTTCTGGGACTGTGTGAAACCATTTAAAATTAAGAAAAACCTACCAATAGTCGATTTTCGAAAAAAATTGCTTTTTTGTTATGGTTACTATGATCTTTTTCAACATTGTTTTCTTGAAATAAATAGCACTCTATGATTGTTTTTCTGAGGAAAAAATCACTAAAGAATAGTAGTTAACCGATAACGGAAAATGTTGTTCCTAACCATAATAGACTATTTCAGAAAGTACATGACTTTGTCCTAGCATTTATTAACATCGCATCTATATTTTAAAATTCACCCACAATATTAAGTATTGATATTCACTTTATTTCTTGTAAACATTTGAAAAATAATGCTATAATATTTATAGCCGGGATTGAACTAGACTCTACTTTAACATTATTTCCTATCGTTTCAACTTGCCCCATTATATCATAACATTTAAATAGTTACTAATAACAATTGTATTAACATCTATAAAACTCTACAGGTTCCTCTCATCCTCCAATTAAATTAGAGCATTTAAAGTTCAAAATTACATTTTAGTTTTTTATTCTTAAAATGATTTGTTTTTATCAACTAAGATATTTTAAAATATTTTTTGTATATACTCCGGATCAAATTCAAAACATTAGTTAGTAACATAAAACTAAAACAATAGTTATAATTTGCGATACATTATTTACAATATTTCATCGTTATCAGAAGTTAAACACAAGAGCAAGGTGAATGCGGGTGGAATGAGATGTCTTAAGAAATGTATGTGGAAAAACTCGTATGGACAGAGTCAGAAATGAATGTGTGCTGAAGGGGTGCGGTTTGAAGGGGAATCCAATAGGTCAACGTGAAAGAAGTGTCTTACGTTGGTTTTGGCATGTTGAGAGTATGAATGTGTGTCTAGTGACGAAGCAAATATATGAAGATATAGAGTTTTTGAATCAACAGGAGGGTATAGTACATGTAAGACGTGGCTAAATGTTGTAGAAGAATATGTGAAAAAGAGAAGCAATGATAGTTTTAAGAATACAATTACATATATGACTCGGTGTATGGATGTTGTTGAAGAAGGGAGTATGCAAGGATAGGGAAGTGTTTACAGCAGTGGTCGCCAACCTGAATGTTACCAACGGCTCATCTGAATCTCTGAACTTTCTAGCGAGTGCATGTATATATTTATTTTATTTTTACATATAGGTAGATTAATATAATTAATTTATTCAAGCAATACATTAAGTCACACTATCTTACAAAGAAATGAAACATACAGAAAAAAAGTTAATATGTGATTTTTAATGTAATATTTGAAACTGTATTTCACTGAGTTTCTTTATAAAGTCCTAATCATAATTTGGAAATGTAATTCTTAGACAGTTCCTATAATTAGCATCTGAATGGCGAGTTCTTTATTTTGTTTTCACAATTTTATTTTCACTATGAAGAATGCTGATTTAATCTTCATCTCTGAGATATTCAGCAAAGGAAAATTTCTATGGCTCACTGGTTTCCAGAAATTTTTGTTTGTTTGGAAAGCCTTGAAGGATTAGTTTTTCTGTATTTCCAAAATCTTTGATTACAACTCTTCAACATTTGGCAATGATACTGATATCCACGGTATTTAATTGATTAAAAAAAAATCTATCATTAGTTTAATTTCACTCAATTGTGCAAATCTTTGATTGAGTACATCACACAATTGTTTTCGTTTCCCCCATATAATTTGCTATCAAACCAATCGTTTCTTGCAATTCTGACATGTTTGAAAAATGTGTCAAAACATTTAGTGCATTTTTTATTTTCAAAGGGAACTATGTACAAACCGTATGAATATCTTGACGGGTGCATGGAAAATGCCTGAAGGGCGCAAGGACTCGACCTCTGGCTTACAGTATAAGTTTTATGTATTTACTTGAAAGAGGATTTTAGGATCTTAAATTACCAACTAATTGAATGTTATCTATATCTGACCATGCTGATCAATGAACGATTTCAAAGGAGCCAAGTGATAATCACTCAACAAAATACTACCTTCATTTTACTAGTACAGTAGATTCTAGATAGTCCAAATTGAACGGGACCAGGATCATCTAGAAACACCGAAAACTATAACTACACAGAATAACCTGAATGATTTTAAACAATTAGTGTTTTTAAAGTAGGGGAAAGTCGCCTAATTTGGGGAGCATTTTGTAAAAATATTTTTAGTTAAAAAGGAGCATATGATAATACAACGAATATTTGAGACATAATTAGTTGTTTTATTGCCCTCACTTTAGTGCAAAAGAAAATATCACTTATAAGCAAATTTTAAGATTAAATAATTTTTAAAAATAACATGCACCTCCCCAAATTAGGAACCCTAGGGCTCCAAATTTGGGGATGTTCATTTATCCTTACACAAAAAATTAATTATTTAGAAAAAGTTATTTTTTGTTCTCTTTTGAAAGGCACAAACCATACACAAATTGTTTGTTAGATGGATCAACACAATCCATGTGTGCCCATTTGTTGCATACCACACATCTAACCCAATTCTCACCTTCATGGTCATCAGAAAATAATCCTGCACATAGTGCACTCTGCATCAGATTCACTTTCACTTTCCAAATCAAGATCGTCATCAGAATCAACTAGTGAAATATTATCCTCAGATTCTGTTGAAGATTACGAATGTTTGGCAGCCCTTTTATTATGACGGTAAACTGGTGTTTTCAATTCAGAGCGTTTCTTGATAGTCGTAGTCTTACCGTTTCTCTTTGGTAAAGGACCCTTTTTCTGTGACTCTGATAGCTGTTGTTTATAAGGTGATCCGGTGATGAGCTGGGCAGATCCAGTTCGGGACTTTCTTGTAGTAGGCTGAATTTTTATAGAGGGAACTGATTTGATGTTAGACGCCCGAATAAGCCTTATCTGAGGTGGCGTTGTTATAGGAACAGGATAAGGATCATGGGATGTCCCTGGTTGAGGCTCCTGCATGTCATCGAGCTGTTGTGGGCTCTCAGCATTGGTCTCTTCAGGCTCTTCAAGGACAGCAAAATCATGAGGTCGGAAGTTGTTACTATTACAAGGAAACAATTCAGTTTTGCGGAAACCACTAGCAGCCGCTTCAGCAGTCGCTGCCCTCATGTACGATTTTCCAAAAATTTCCCCTATCTGATAGACAGTGACCACTCGTCCAGAATTTTTTCGAATCCACTGCTCAACTTCCTGGGCGTAGTACGTCATAAAAGGCCCCATAAATGAGACATTGAGTGGCTGCATTTTGTGAGTGATATGGGGTGGCAAACACACAATGGCCACATGAATATCTCGCCCCAAGTTTATCACATTTATATTTCTCGTGTGAGGGTTGTGGCCATCTAATACGAGAATTGCAGGATCCTCCACAGTAGGATTCACGCTGGAAATAAAGTGACGAAACCAATCTGTAAATATGTCCGTTTGTATCCAGCCAGATGGATTGCAAGAATAAATAGAGTCAGGGGGAGCCCCATCCATGAGTTCCATCTTCATGTTATTTCGAGGGAAGATCATTAATGGAGGAACAAAGTGTCCTGCAGGGCTCATAAAAGTGACAAAAGTTATAAGAGCCCCTCGTTCAGCCGCTTGAAGCTCCAATTTATCTCTTCCCCTTTAGACCCTCAGCTTTTATGTGCTTATGTTGTACAATTGATATGCCGGTTTCGTCACAGTTGTATAACCTAGATGGAGAATTATTGATACTGTCCATTGCAGGTTCAAAAAGTAAAAAAAAACCTTGGAAACTGCCTCTGGAGTGAAACTATTTACTCGGGCCAATGAGAGCCCTTGAAGAGTGCGCACAGCAAGCTGTAGATTTCTTCTTAAGAAATTCTTCATTTATTTTCCCCCGGCCCGCTCATTCTTTTACAGAAATCCAATATGCCATGCGACGAACATCCCTTTGAGAAAGGCCGAAGAATTTATTTTCCATAATAAGGCAGTAGTCAGCGAGATCCTTTCCTAATTCAAAGGGTATTTTGACTATTTTGGTTTGAACCACGTCCCTAGGACATTTAACTAAATCCTTAACGTAGCGCTCTAGTGTAGTTTGAGAGGAACATGAAAGACACGGGATGCTTTAAGACTTCCCATTTCCTTATTGCGCATGGCCGCAACTGCTGCTTTCATTTGTTCTGGATCCCATTTTTTCCTCGGAGCCATCTGTAAATATTTATTTTATAATAGTTTAAAAAGGTTGTGTTATTTAGGGACGCTGGTCTTCAAAGAAAAGTACTCCAAGTTATTTATAAAATTGCTAAGTGATATCTACAGATTATAACTTGACATTAAAGCTTCATAAACAAAAATAAATAAATCATTATTTTTATATTCAATATAAAAGACAATATAAAACTACCATATATTAAAATTGGTTTACCATTATATATATTTTTTTAATATTCTAATATTTTTTAGAAAATAAATGATTATTATAAAATTATATTTTAATTCATTGTTGTGAAGAAGTTTTTGGGTTCTTAATTTTGGGATCCCCATAATAGGCTCCATATAATGATTATCTTTGGCATTCTAAAAATATGTTCAAATAGTTATTAATTTTAATAAATATAGCCTCTAAATAAAGCCACTTTAATAACAATTATAACAAAATTAGCAAATATAGAAATATAAATACCTTTACTCTGTAATCTTGAATTTATTTGAGCTTAGCAAAAACTTTCAGGACACAAATAAAATGTTAAAACCAACTGCACCAATACTCGTGGAAATACTACGTTGTTAACAGCCAAACAATGAGGAAGCGTCCTTTCCTTCAATTTCCAGTGTTCGTCGATAGGTAGGAACACTTCCTTACTCCAAATATTGTACCTCCCCAAATGAGGAACTCACCCCAAATTAGGCGACTTTCCTATAGTCTATTATTACATTTTCTTTAATTTATCTTTCAACGGAATATTCACGTCCAAGAAGATGTTTTACAGGGAATATAAAGTTTTCTACATTATTATTTTTTGATTCATCGTTAGTACTCATCATATGTAAGAGAATGTGCATTCCTATCTCGAATTATAATAAGTCTCGAGCTATTGAGAATCTACTGTATATTCCGTGAAAAATAACTACATGAATTTTTACAAGTGATCTGCTGCCAGGAAGGCTTCAGGCTGACAACGTAATGTAGATGTATTTTACCTTTGATGATAGTGGTACAGTGAGCCCTAAAGTTAAGTCTTCATGGATCTGACCTGCACCGCACCGAATTTTCTAACAAGTTGCTACACGAGCCAGATGGGAAGGGAAAATCGCATGTACGCGTGCGCCACTGCACTCCTGCCATCGAAAAGCCCTGTTTTGGAAGGCATCGAAGAACTATGTTCAAAGTGTTCCAGCTAGAGCCTCAATCAATCCTGAATAACTACTCTACTTTAATGCGTGGTTAAATCAGTTAGCATAAATACCAAGTAAAATTTAACCCAATAAAGCTCAATAAAACTACCAAAAAATAACAATAAAAACCAAATGGGTTGGGATTTTGTTTAAATAACCGTGTTTCTTTCCAACCCTGGTGTAAATGTACATTCCCACGCGCATTTCTTGATGGTTGGCATAAAAACAAAGTTCGAATGCTACCGAACATTTCCGGAATCGCACAAATCGTTATTAGTATTCGGGTGTTGGTGGCTACACGGCCCGCACCTTACCGCAACGCACCGTAAATGTGATGATGAATTCTCTCTTGACGATTCGTCCACGCCTGTGCAGTAAGGTGCGTCATGGTGCGGAGCGGATTCGTGTAGGCGATCTTTAATGAGATAATCCACAATGATGGCATCTGCTCTCCTGAGGTTTGGATGGCAAAGGACCAAGATGAGTTGAATCAAGCCATCTGCTCTCCTGAGGTTTGGATGGCAAAGGACCAAGATGAGTTGAATGATGCCATCTGCTTTCCTGAGGTTTGGATGGCAAAGGACCAAAATGAGTTGAATGATGCCATCTGCTCTCCTGAGGTTTGGATGGCAAAGGACCAAGATGAGTTGAATCATGGATTCGCTTGATACATTATTTGGTTTCCTCTTGGAGATAGCAGCTCTCTATAAAATTATGATTCAGCAAGAATTTCCTTTTTTGGCAGTTATGATTGACGGAAAGTTGGGTGAATTTTTCCTTCTAGGTTAAAGCAGTTTGGAAGGTGACCTAAGAGCCGGCTGTGTATGCCTGGTTTATCGGGTGTCTCCAAGCTGCACCAATCACCCAACGTTGGTTAAATTGAGCTTTTGTCAAGGTGAAGTGACCTTCCCTCCTTTTTGATATTTCTAAATATAGGAAGTTCTTCTAGATGAAGTGATGGTTGTAAATATGTTTTATTTATTTAACAAAATTATGATTCTTGTAAGGTTTTTGACAGCGTGAATACAGCAGTTACTAGCTGCCTCATCAGTTAACGGCTTAAAGCTGTCATCTATAAAGGTTCCTAGATACAAAGTTCTTAAGTTACAGAAGTAAGAGATATTCACCATATGACCACCCTACCTCATCCTGCGCCCCTTTATTAACCTCAATATGTTTTAAGATGAATACAAATCATGAAGTTTTCCATTATCTAACTGTCTATAATTAATTGTTTGTTCATCTCTCTTAGGTAAAAATATCTTTCTCGTTACTTTGTTCTCAAAAACTCTCAATGCAATATTTTGGTACATAGAGAGATACCACTCTTCACATCCGTAAAGAACAACGAGAGCGATTATAGTTTTTTACATTCTCAGTTTGAACATGACATTATAACCGCTTCAGATATTTTTAGCACCACATCTTACCACCGGGTCAGCATGTGTACCAATTACACTGATGAGTTATAAATGAGAAAAGTTGAATTTAGATTAATAGTAAACGTATTTACGTGGGAAGGATAGTGGAAAACCATTTAGGAAAAGCCAACCTCAATACACATGACCGGGACTCAAACCCCGATCGCCCCACCATCAGCAATCTAGTCTAATAAGAGAGTGACGCCTTATACCATGCGGCCACCGAAGCATGTGCTTACAAACTTAATAATATCAAGTATTGCTCGAAGGAATTGTGTTTTTGACCTCTTACAGTAGCCCCATGGCTTCTTTGGTGCTGACTGACAGCTTACAGCTGACTTCTGACAGTCAATATTTAGGTATATACCAAAATTTTTACTCTCAGAAGTGACAGCTGCTAAATACATGTTTTTGCAGCTCATATGGTTCAGCGTAGGGATACATAATTTTTTATGGGAACTTTTTTTAAGGCTGTCAGCTGTGAGCTGTCAGTCAGCACCAAAAAAGCCATGGGGCTACTGTATTTATACAATATATAACCTACAGAGTGTTAAACATATAAAGTAAATATCAAACAAACTAATATTTCTCTAAATTTAATTTATGTTTTGAAATAAGCTGTATTTGTATATGCCATCTCATAATGTGACGGTTAACTATGCTAGCTAATTCATTTGCGAGAAATCATTTTGAATAATATAAATAAAATTTATCATCGTCATACACTTATTTACACTTATTTAAAATCAAATAGCCTAGTACTATGGATGTTTAAAACTAGGTTTGATTTTTTTTAAAATTTTTTAAGGAATCTACTTTAAGAGTTAAAAAGACAGATACAGTAATTGACTTATGTATGAATCACACCATAATAAATATAATACATTTCAAGATGCTATGTTTTAAAATAACTTAAATTCTTGATTGTTGCATTAGTATTAAATTGTATTTATTATCCTACAAATATTATAGTGACTACGACATAAGTACAATATTCATGGATAAATATCAAAGCATGACAACCTCTAAACATTGTATGGATATTAATTTAAAACAAACGCAAAGTAGAAACTTGAAATAGTGTCTAAAGTTTTTATCTTTGTTTTTTATGTATAGTGTTCAATTCGAAATATGGCTCATGACGCACATAAAAAAACTACTTTGTAATGAAACGGTACCATTGTCAAAACACGTCAACCTATTAGTTATCATACTTACTGTCTTAAAAGCATAATTCATTTATTATTTTCCCTTCATTTTATTTTGTTTTCTAATTATTTATTTGTTTTGTTAAATTATTACATCTATTTTATTTGACTGTTTCACACGCGCTTGGTTTTCGTTTGTTAAGTTTTAACCACTGGTTAATAGCTGCAGTGTCACCTTGAAAGAAGACCAAACACTTGTTCCACCCCACTTGGTTAATATTTTCAGAATATGTCGTTAGCTCAGTATAATATTTGTTTGTTTTGTGCTACTCGAAATGTGGACTTGCTACAGCCTCTGGAGTAACAACTAACAAGCAGTCGATGACCGGGGTGAAGGTCATTGGGGTGAGCACATTAACACTTGGTGGTGCAGATATTCTGTCGGCCAATAGGAAGCAACCAGGCAAGGAGCTCTAGCAGATGTCGGACATGTTCTAGCCCGACTTGAGTCAATCAGTGTTTAGTGTAAAGCTTCTAACCATGGTCGACCGCCCAATGCCTCTACTGCTGCTACTAGTGCTGCTACTGGTGGTGAGTTAATGTCATCAAATCTTTTTCATCGTTATAAACATTTCGTATAGTATTTTATCTACGTGTGACCTTTTTTTTAACTCTTCCGTGGTGAACAAAGAAATAAGTATCATTTAGGGGGGAGTGAGCAAGAATTCAGTGTTTATGCTGTTTTTATAGCTAAACAATTTTTTTTTTTTTGCCAAATAAATAAAATATTTCTACAGTACAAACAAAGAGATTAATTTTATTCACATGTTGATATTAACAGTTGTTGAATATCTGACGTGAGCTTAGCGGAATTAGATGTGAAACTTTTAAAATGAAAAGAAAATAGTTGTCATTAAATTTCAGGACAACCATGACAGATATTGATGAAATTTTGTGGTCATCATGGGAAGAAAAATAAATTATATGTTTGTACTGGGGCAATATTTTATTTATTTTGGCAAAAAAAATAAATCAGTCCACCTCATTACACCTTATCTCTATCATGAGTGAGTTCTATCCAGTCCACCTCATTACACCGTATCTTTATCATGAGCTAATTCTATCCAGTCCACCTCATTACACCCTATCTCTATATAGTTATATCCAGTCCACCTCATTACACCCTATCCATATCTTGAGACTAGTTTTATCCAGTCCACCTCATTACACCTTATCCCTATCTTGAGCTAGCTCTATCCAGTCCACCTCATTACACCGCATCCCTATATTGAGATAGTTCTATCCAGTCAACCTCATTACACCCTATCCATATCTTGAGCTAGTTTTATCCAGTCCACCTCATTACACCGTATCTTTATCATGAGCTAGTTCTATCCAGTCCACCTCATTACACCCTATCTCTATATAGTTATATCCAGTCCACCTCATTACACCTTATCCCTATCATGAGTGAGTTCTATCCAGTCCACCTCATTACACCCTATCTCTATATAGTTATATCCAGTCCACCTCATTACACCCTATCCATATCTTGAGCTAGTTTTATCCAGTCCACCTCATTACACCTTATCCCTATCTTGAGCTAGCTCTATCCAGTCCACCTCATTACACCGCATCCCTATATTGAGATAGTTCTATCCAGTCAACCTCATTACACCCTATCCATATCTTGAGCTAGTTTTATCCAGTCCACCTCATTACACCGTATCTTTATCATGAGCTAGTTCTATCCAGTCCACCTCATTACACCCTATCTCTATCTTGAGGTAGTTATATCCAGTCCACCTCATTACACCTTATCCCTATCTTGAGCTAGTTCTATCCAGTCCACCTCATTACACCCTATCCCTATCTTGAGCTTGTTCTATCCAGTCCACCACATTACACCTTATCCCTATCATGAGCTAGTTCTATCCAGTCCACCTCATTACACCCTATCTCTATATAGTTATATCCAGTCCACCTCATTACACCCTATCCATATCTTGAGCTAGTTCTATCCAGTCCACCACATTAGTGTCTATCTCTATCTCACAATCACCCTACCATTACACATTAGCGTAAGTGCGTATAACCTGAACGGGTAGTAAGACGCGGTGCTAATAATAATAATAATAATAATAATAATAATAATAAAATGGGATCCATTAGATGCTCTGTTTTCACTTATTCTTGCTTTGTAGCCGATATTCCTTTTCTAAAATAAAGTACTGTATAGTAAATATTAAAAAAAAATATTTGATCGTTTAATCTTTACTGTCTCCATAGAATTACTGTATTCCTCTTTTACATCTCAATCAGAAAATGGAAAGATTCTATTAAAACAAAGTTAAATGCAAACTTATACTGAAAATTATCTACACTCGGATCCCGTGTTATCCGGCTTTCCCGCTATCCGGCCCGGAATACTGAAACTTTAGGCCAGATAATCGCGACTCTACTGTATAGATACTGTGAAGTGCCCAATCCAGCAACCGTTCCATTTATTTTAGTTTGCCGGCGACAAAGAGACCGGGGATCAAATCCTGGTTGGGTATACTAAAGGTGCTTTGTTCTTAAATCGTTTCCCATTCTCTTTCCAAACGAGAATGAGGGTACACACCTTCAAATAACTCTACCCTTCTCATCCCTAACCGGTTAGTGAAATAAAACCATGCAATCCGACTCGGGTGGCCGCATGCTCTAACGCGCTACCCTCGCAGTGGACTAGACTACCGATGACGGGGAGAACGAGGTTCGAATTTCGGTCAGGTGAACTGAGGATGGTTTTTCCAAAATTTTTTTTCCCATTTTCTTCCACGCAAATTTGGGTACCATTCCTATAAATATAACCTCTTTAGTCCCTAAAACCATTAGTGTAATTAGTACATAAGCGTATAACCCAAACAGCTTGTAGGACGCAAAGCGAGTTTATATTTTACTATACCCTTCCCCCCTCCCCCCTCCACCACCCTCCCCGCATTATTATTTTCAACACACATATTGAAGAATCATTATAGACTCTACCATAAAATATGAGTGACTATCGACATTTTTTATGAGGAATAAATTAAATTTTCAAAACAAAATATAGCCTATGTTACTCGCTGATAATGTAGCTTTATATTGGTGAAAGAATTTTTTTAAATCGGTCCAGTAGTTTTTGAGTTTATCCATTACAAAAAAAAATCTTTCCTCTTTATAATATTAGTATATAAAAAGATAAGTTTAACTGGCGACGAATGTAAAATGAAAATAAACCATTCTAGTGTACAACGCAGCCCCTTGTCTTCCAATAGCTGGCTGTACACGTGAAGATTTTTCGGCCAATTCGAGCAATTTAACGGTAGATTTCCTTAATTGTACAGACAAATTCTTTAGTTAGTGTCTTCTCACAATTTAAAAGATATATTGATGATCGATATATATTTACAGACTTATTGGAGATATTGGTAAGTTTCCACACATACATGTATCGATTCTAAGCTCGCGATATATCGAACAGACCTTTTGATGAGGGTCTGCAAGCGTCTGTGCTTGTCCGAAGATTATTCGCGTGATTTAGTGAAGTGTTTACATTCAAAATGGCGTCAAAAAGAGTTTCTAAGTGGTGTTATTGAGCTATATAGAAATAAACAGTGTTTGTGGAAAACGACATGCCCGGAATATACCAATAAAAATATTAAAAATAATAGCTATGCAGAATTGAACAATTATTGAACAAATAAATTTCAAAGAAGCAGATAGGTCGCAGAAAAAAAAATTAGAACCTTCGATTTGAAGGTTCGTATTTTTATAATTTTGTAACCCATCAATGAAACGCTCAATAACGCACTCGCGTTCATATTTTAATGGACATCAAACGTGTCGGAATAACTTTCAAACTAACTATTGGTCATATCTTTCAAAATTCCGTAAGTTCATCGTTGATTTACAAGATTTAAAGAAAAATCATTTGAAACAACACACATGTACAGAAAATTTGGTTGGATACATATTCTAAAACAATATATCGATATGTTAGTAGGTAATGTTCGGTCTATCTGAATACTTTTATTAGCAAATTTATCCGGCGATTATTTGATACAGTTTATCTCTGCCGACAAACCTTCACGTGTATATTCAGCTATTTTATTGATGATTGTTTCAACCAATTAGCTCTGTTGTTAAAATGTACGTTCTATTTCCATGTAAACCTGACTGGAATGTTTTTTGAACCTTCTGAATATTGATGTTGTTGGCCATGGCAATGACTCTGAAATATGTAAGTGGTCTTCGAAGGTCAATCAAGAGCGGCCGCTTTTCAAAACCAGATTCTAACAAAGCCAGGAGCAAAAAAGAAGGCAAGAGAGAGAGAGATAGAAAGAGAAGGTTAAAAACCAGGTTGCAGTGTCACGATTTTGCTGCGTGTAAAACCTGATCAGTTCTGGCTGACAAAACCGAACCACCATTAAAAATTAAGAGCAGGTAAACAGGTTTCTTTGTTTTTGTTGGATTCAAACGCTTGCAGAATTGAAAGAAAGATTAATGTTTGATTGTAAGATTTATTAAAACTAAGGATGTCAAACTCGATACTTCGATAGCCTCGATTCTTACTGGTATTGAAAGACTCGAGAATCGATCACAATATTACGATTCTCGATATTTTAATTTTAAGCTCTCAATGAAAGTACTGGAAACTAAGAAAACGGTAAATTCAGAATAATTAGTTGTCGATTATCTCTATATTAATTTATTTTGCATTATTTGCTAGCTAAACTAACAGCTA
The DNA here is from genome assembly GCA_902141375.1 of Timema poppense. NCBI lineage: Eukaryota > Metazoa > Arthropoda > Insecta > Phasmatodea > Timematidae > Timema > Timema poppense. The sequence goes on from CABFOV010005752.1 coordinate 28,662, forward strand.
TGTTTGATGAATTTAAAGGTTTTGTGTTCTCAGCCATTGTTTATCATACCTTTTTATAATTACTTATAAATGTTTGACTCGGTGAGGCTTTCTTTGTAGGTAACAACACATGCTTACTTTTGTAAATCCTAATTATTGTATTACTTATGCGTAATATTTTTTAATACTTGGTAAAACGGATAATTTCTTTGTTAAAACTAAAGTTAATTGTTTTTAAAATTGTTTTTATTACCATTTAATGGTTTTTGCCATGCTATGCTATGCCATAAAGTTGAATAAATATATTTTTACTCGTATATTATGTTGGATGCTTGTAAAAATAAGGAATTAGGAAATATTCAAGAAAATGAATCGAGAATCTAGGAATCTAGAATGAACTTAAGAACCGGAATCCAGAATCGGAATAGAGAAAAACCGGTATCGAGACGTATTTAATTAAAACTATTACAATTGTTGCTCACAAGTCAAATACCAGTTGATTAAAGCAGTGATTAGATGCACGCATAGCTCATAAATAGTTACAAACCGTGCTTCGGTGGCCGCACGGTCTAAGGCGCTACTCTCGCAGTAGACTAGACTGCCGATAGCGGGAAGATCTAGGTTTGAATCACCGTTAGATTTACTGAGGATGTTTTTTACAAAATGTTTTACCTTTCTCCCTCCACGTAAATGTGGGTTCACTTCCTTTGAATTTAGCCTAACCTATTAGCGTCACTAGTATTTAAAGCGTATAACCTTAACCGGTACTAAGACGCGGTGCTAAACATAACTATCATTATTCTTCAAATAAGAAGGATTTCGTTATTTGGTGCAAAGTAGCATAAAGTCTGTTCAAAGTAGGAATTGTTTTCCGAAAGGCCTTTTTCCCTACCAGAAGTCTATTATATAGTAGGATATTGGTAGGAATAAAGACCTTTCAGAGAGTAATGCCTACAGTGAATGGAGTACATATTCACTCACCTCGGTGGGCACGTTGTTAAAGAAGTCAGTCTCGTTTTATCCAGTTTGCCTGTGACGAGGAGGTCGATTGTGCTGAGGGAGTTTTTTCCTCAATCTTTTTTCACACAAATGTAGATATATTTCCTTTAAACTTTAAATTCCTTTTCACTACTTCATTAGTGTAAGCCAGAGACTTTAAACTCACGTCACACTGAGCAAGGAGATAACATTGTAAAGCTACATCGTCACTTTTATATCATTAAAATAACGAGTATTAAACTTGTGTTTAAAAGTTCAGTAGCTAAAATTCTGTGTTAATTTTTAAAAATAATGTGAATCATGGGTTTTAAAATAAAATATTTATTCCTAAAATATATTTCTCACTTCTTTATTTTTTTAATTTTTTTTCAAACCCTCGCGGCACAATTCCTGACCCTTTGGGGCACACCAATGTGCCGCCGGTTGAAAGCCAAGCCCGTACGGGCAGTTATACTCAAATCACAAATAAAACATCTGTTTTACAAGCGTGGAGTGATATTTTACTGTAAATTTATATTTGGTACAGTTTTAACAGTCAACATCGGCGATGTTCGTGGACTCAAACTCAGCGGAGGTTGACGGATTTTTCTTGAGCTATTAAAATCCGTAGCACAATTTCTTTCGGATGGGAAGTAAATCAATCGGTCCCATGTCGATTGTGGCATGTAAAAGAACCCTGAAAGGTATGTGAAAATATCTTTCACGGCAAAACTTGTAGGGCCTTTCACTCTCGATCATAAAAATTCTCGTGTGCTGATATAATCAGTCATTTAAGAAAGGGTACATTAAATACCTCTGATAAATGAGGGGGGGGAGGGGAATTTCACTAACTTACAATTATATTTCCAACTGTCATTTTACTTCAGGGTGTGAGCTGTCAGAACCCACCGTATCCTCTTCAAGTGTTCTACTTGTCGCCGAGCGCTGTGGGACTGCTCCAAGCACCACAGCCTATCTACTCTGCTCGTACTCCAGATAGTGTGTTCGGAGTAGAAGAAGAAGAAGAGGCTGAAGCGAGCCAGTTCCATTCCCAAGATGGCGCTGGAAGGGCTGTGTTTGGCTACACCTCACCCGACCAAGCCAGGATTGAAGCTAGGAACAGCGACGGTACGGTGAGGGGATCCTATTCCTATCTGGATCCGAGAGGAGAAACTGTCAAGGTGAATATATTCGCGCCGTTACATGGTGCACCAATCATTGCGATACACTTTAGAGGTTAGATTAACTTAAAAATATGTTTTATGTTGAGAAGTAATATATTGTCAATATTTATATAGCTTTAGACACTAAATAACATTTACAAAATATTGTATTACAAACATGTTTAACATTTCTCGACCTAAACTGATGTCTCAAGTAAATATCACAACATGCATTTCAATCACTTACATATATTTGTTGTGTGAACATTTAATTTGTGATTAACATAACCTGCAAACTCGCACGAAAATTGCACACAACTTAGGTTAAAATAGGAGAAACAAAAGGTGAAATGAATTTTGGCTGGAAAGGGGCGAGGGAATTTTTAATTAGACGCGTCTGGGATGGAAAGAGGCTGCAAAGGTTTGGGGGATTATTTTATAATGTCTCAAGTGGGTTCCTCCTCCCCTTACCCCGCCACCACCAGTAGATGGGCTTCATAGCGTCAGTGGTTCTGGGGATGCGTCTGGTTGGGGGGTCGGGGTCCAACGGGGGCGACCTTTTCAACTTCCGATAAAAGTTGTTGTAATTTTAATAGCATTGCACATCTAAATTTACAAATGAGGACTTAAGTAGAAATGTGTTGACCTGTAGATGTGCAACCGCTATTAAAACTACAAGAATTTTTACCGGAAGTAGAAAAGATCGCCCCCGTTGAATTTTGAGTCTGAAAAATAATATACACTTTTATAGAAGGGTTGATCCAGGGTTTGTTGGGGTGGGATTGGTTTTCATAAGGTTTCTTCAAGCACACATTTAACAATTTTAACTACTCAACATTTTAATTCATAATTATTTTAATAATAATTATAATAATAATGTTAGATTCAAAATAATTTTAATTAATAATTATTATATTAAAAAGCGGACTTGTAAGAATAAACACAATTTTGATTAACAAATTTGTAGTTTTAACTCAAAAAAAGATTAAACAAAATATCACTGTCATTTTAAGTAATAAATATGTACATGGGCCTGAAATGGTTCAGTATTAATAGAAAAAAAAGTCTTTTAAAACACATAATTGTTTATCAAACTAGACTTACTGAAGAGTTTTACTTTTAGGCCACATGCTTTTCTGCACATTAGAGCTAATTTGGAAGGGTTATTGTTATATAATATAGGAGATAGAGTGAGGCAGATATTAAAGTGAGTCATTCTTCACAACATTAAGGTATTAGTTTAAATATTTTTGATTATTTTCTATGCAAGGGGGGCAATTTCCCTAACCCCCCCTTGGGTCCGCCAATGTTTTCATATTAAAAAGATGGATAGTATATAATGACAAAACCTTAACATAAATGTGTATCTATGCTCTAAAAAGCCGTATTTTTTTTTAAGTTACATCGAAGCTGACGTTTCTTCGAAGTGATGTCGAAGTTTTTGAAGCTTCACACACCCCTGACAATCATGTGCCATTAACGCCTCGATGATTTATACAGAAAACTACAAGCTTGTCAGAGTCGTTTTGCTGAAGCCAAGAACGTTAAGGAAACTTGAAATAATGTCCGCAGCTTTTATATCGAAAAACATTTTGGGCCAAAAAATAAAATGTTGCCTTAGTTTCATTTTCTACATAAAGCTATCTCAACAACGCTTGAATATTTAACATGAGTATTGCAGCATTTGACTAGAAACATTTTACACGAAAAGAAAATATCTTGGTATAATATAACCATTTGTAGAAAATGATATTACACTTATCTACTGGGGCAATATTTGATTTGTTTTGGGCACGAATATTAAGGGCTAGTAACGCGGATAGTTTAAGGAAATGAAAAATAATAATACATTGAATGGAAATTCTCCCTATGTTATGCTAGAATTTGACGTTCAAAACCAATGGTAGATTTCAGTGATTTGGTATCTACGTAGACTATGCGTAATTTGGTATATAATTGCAATGGTTTGTATCTGTCGAATTCATATAGCAAAGCGAGCATTTAGTTTTTGGGAAGCGTTTTCTGATCATTTATTAATGGGTTGATGTATTTTTGTTTTAGGTCCAATACTGGGACGATGGCACAGGCTTCCATGCAGCTGGTAACCATCTTCCTGGATTCGCCTACGTTCCACAACCAGTACGAGATACTCCTGAAGTAGAAGAGGCAAGAAAAATACATCTCCATTTGTACGAACAAGCTCTGAACGCTGCTTTAGCAAGTGGTGAGGGTGACAATGTCCAGTCTGATAAAGAGAGCGTCACTGAGGGTTCGAATCCCAGTGAAGAAGAAAGTGAAATAGAGGGGACTGTGTATCCAGAAAATAGCATCGGTATGTCATCTCAAAGTCTGAATGATCGCTTTAACGCTCAAGATGACGATGACGCGGTTGTTATAGACAGTCCTGAAGCGCAAGAAGAGATTTCTGGGAACTATCTTCGGAACGCTAAAACTCTCATCAAAGATCCAAATGTTCTACCTGGTACTGCTAATTTGAAGGAAAAGTCCAGTTTGTCTCCGAATAGTGGTTTCTCTTACAGTTTTCGCTATCCTGTGCCATTGTACGTTCAGGTTAGGACTGTAGAAGATGACAAAGAGACAACCTCTAAGGAAACCAACCTTAACAAAGAGCTCTCACTTTCCCAGAAAGCAAATCTATTTGGAGCTATTCCTGTGGCTGCAGTACATGATGCCCAAGTTTCACCTAGTCAAAGGAATTCAATAAAGAACCACCAAACTTTGCCATTATACGTTGAACCAGTTATCGATGCCAATTAAAAATAATTCACCTTTTGTCTTCTTTTTGTCAAAATGTTATGTTTTCTTGAATTTGTCTACACCTGCATGTTTAGGAAATGCTAGTTTGTTGATCAAGCAATTTCTTACGTTTATTTTAACCATTATGTTGTGTCATGAAACAATAACAGATGCCCGCTATTCCTTAAGGATATTGGCCAAAAAACTCATGATCAATTCTCACTGAATGAGTTGAAATGAATAATAATTTAAAGCATCGGTATGGGATAGGTGATAGTTCCGAATAAAGGCTGTAAACAAACATTGTGAAGATATTGTTTGGTACTGTTTTATATATCTGGGAGTGTCATTAGTTTGTTTTGGTATGTTTGAAAAAACTATCTCGTAGTAGTTATTTTTAACGGTTTTTTTTCTTTTAGAAGATCCACAAGTTCTCTCGAACATGTTAACTTCTACAATTTTAAATAAAGCTATTAAGTTGACTGAAATTTTTTAAAACAAAGTGTATTTAGATTATTTCTAATTAATTGATACTATTGACCATTATATACCTTACATTTTGTTCTTATGAAATATAAACCTCTCCTTTAAAACATTATGAGCTCGTGTATAATACCAACTGTTCGCTCTGAAGGTAGAGGTTTCACCTTGACGGATTACATTATAATCCTATATTTTAAGCTACATCACAGTGGTAGTCTATCACAAACAGTGTTGTCCTTCTCCCGTGTTTTATTGTCAATCTCCCCTCAAATATAAGACAAGTTTCGCAACGCTGCTTAGCCGAGGTTGCCAGTAGTTCTTTCTTACCCCAACACACCACCTTCAGACATAACTGAGAGCGGAGAGATTTGGCAACAGTTAACTGAGAGAGAGCGAAGATAAGGAAAGCGTTTCTCCATTAGACCTGCAGTTCTCTCAGCAATGTTATTGGACTTACCTCTCATGGTAAACGAAGTGTACTGGTGAACCAAGGCCCTTCCACATATGATAAAAGTTCAATAGAGAATTAAACTTTCTATCAGTTAATTTGCGATTACGTAATGACCAAAAATGCTAGATAAGCTACGCATAATGCATTAAGTGTTCTATATTTCATGAAATTAAATTACAAACCTAAATTTATGCAATTATTCAAATTCATATTTCAGCATCCGTAAGCTTTGGAGAATTTTATTATACCTTGTTTATATGATGTTTTAAATATTAATCAATTATCTCTGGTACCTGTAATTACTTAGTTTTGAACGAAAAAATATTATTTTTTTGAAATATATTCTTAGTATTTCCTTTTAGGTCAAAAAAACATACTTTATTTATAATTATAAATAATAATAGATAGCTAAATTAATCAAACTCCAACTTTATAAGTTGAATACTTTTAATTAATTTTGTGCCAACAACACAATTTCTAGTAAATCATTACGAGGTGTAGCTCAATGTATTATGCTAATTTCTTTATCAGCAAACGTCAAACATAGACTACAAAATAACATTGATTAAAGTTCCACAAAATAAAAAATGTTCAGTAATATTGCTTTTTATTGACTCTCTTAAATACGTACAGTCGACTATATTATCAGCTTTCACTGGCAAAATATGTGTGAATTTTCAAAATTGATAGAGAAAAATTAATCACTTATTGAGAAATATGAATATTTATTCTGTAAACACAATTAAATTTGAATCAATAAATATTTATACGATACTAGCAAATTTATTATGACCAGTCTTATTTCTTACTGTTATTTACGCGTTGATTAAAAAAATATTGAAATCTATAAACATTCTTAGTAGCTTTTTACTATCGCTAACATTATTCAATACAATTATGAATTGTCAATTTTCCTTAATTCAATGTAAATAATCATCTGTATCAATTTACAATGGCCAGCTAATGCTGTTACGGCAAGTTAAACTCTGCTTTCATTAACAGAAAGAAGCCGGTATCTTGGATCTCTAACCGCATGGCAACCCATAATTGGGTGGTAAAGGGGATCAGAAGTCCCCCTTATCACTCTGCATTAATTACTCTTTTTTTTGTTCAATTTTATGAAAAATGTTAAAATTCTATATTTTGGATTTGGTTGCAATTTGCTATTAAAAACTTTAAATCATCACTATTAGAGTTAAGAGATAAAAATTATAAAATGTAGATTTCTTCCAATTCTCTCTTCAACAGATTTATTTTCATTTTTTATGTTCAATAAACTTGCGAAAAATATAACTTTTCTTTGCATTGGGTTCAGTTACGACTACATTTTATGTTTTGTTAATTTTTAAGTTTTTTTTTTGTTGCCAAATTGGATTTATGAAACTCATCGCTCATAATCTTGTTTAGATGCTCAAAAATTCCCTTCCACAAGGTTAAATTCCTGAAATTTTCTCTAGAGGAGGGGAGGCGGGTACCACACCTAAGGCAGATGGGACTCCAATCCACTCCCCAATTTGGAAAACTCATTTAGGGGCCCTTACCTTTCAGTGACATTTTTCAAACATATACAATAAAAAGTTATTTTTAGATATGTAAGAATGTTGGTTTTTTTTAATCTGTGCAAAATTTATTGTAATACAATGATTGGATATAAGCTACTTTTAACATATTAATATTTTATTTATATTCTTTTAAGTCAGCATTATCTTTCGCGTACGCCTGTTGACTGATTTGTATACCTTGATTTTGATAGCAAGTCCGTTCTGTAAGGCCTTTTGTCTGACCAAATGACTACTATACATAGGGGCTATGGTACGAAATAAAGCCTTTCAAAAGGGGTTTCCTACCCAAATAATGTTATGACGCATGACTGACTACCTCAGTCAGTTATTGCCAGTCTGTCTGCATGGAGCCTATCTGTTGAAGGTTTGTTTGATCAATTTCCGCCTTCATTATTCCTAGTCGATGTGTGTCTTTCTTCCTCATGCATGTATATATAAGGGATGAATAACTGATATTGACCTGCTTGTACGATGGCTGTTTTATGCGTTCCTAATCCCACTATATGATGCGGGTTTTGGTAATACTTATTCGGCTGCCCGTGTCCTAGCCGGTGCATTTCTGCCCTTCTAATACCTTCTCTATGCATAGCTGTATTCTGAGAGTCTGTGTGTTGCATATCTGATGGTACGATACTTTCCTGAGGTATAGCTGTATTCTGAGAGTCTGTTTGCCGCATATCCGACAGTACGATGCCTTTCTGTTGCATCCATGCCTTCATAATGCCTGTCTGCAACAAGAGGCCTGGTTGGTGGGCTATAGGGATTAAATAGGAAATGCGTGGGTCGAGATCAGTCGAGTGTCGATTGAAAAACGGTAACCAACCAAATACCGACCCGAAAAAGTCGGGGATGTTAAACTCAAAGGGAAGAAATGGCACCCACTCAATGATGTCTCCAATGATGGAGAAACGTAACGGTGAGTTAACAATCTGGCCGTTACAGGGGGGAAATAGGGGTGCAAACTCTTGGATCACAGGAGACTTCCGCGTAAGTAGCAGTCCTGTTGCCAGTGGAACTCCTTCGAACATACCCAGTACCGGTATAGGAGATTTGTCCCTAAGAGCAGCGTCACTGAAATTTGAAATTACAAATTAAACTAAAAATAACTGTTCTAAAAGTCATTAAATAAATATTATTATTCCAATATAGAACAATATTACAAATAATAAATAAATAACAACTAAGGAGATGATTTCATAAAAATATATGCAACCATTCCTGTTCAGTGGCCCTAAAGGTTGGCGTTCTTTCACAAACCGTATTCATAGAGGATGTTTTTGTTCTTAATAGGACTTACCATTATTTCTATAGTTAAATAACGATGCATCTTAATGATTTCACTTTTATCGAGCTTAAGGTGGGCAGTTAAGGTCACTAACATACAAGTACTTTCCTTAGAGTAAACTCACATATATATATTTTTTCTTCTTCTTTTGCAGATATGTTAATCCCGTCTATCATTTCCAAATGTAGCTACACTAGTGGGTTAAGAATCAGGAAGGGGGTATTTAAACAAAATTTACCCGCATTTGTTTGTATAAATTGTGGGAAACTATTTAGTAAAAGAAAAAACTCAGTACATCCTGTCAGCATTCGATTCCCGATGTCCCCCAGAACAGACACGTTTGAGGGTTCAGTCTATGTGCCCAATCAATCTTAAATACATGCATTCATACATACATATATACGTAACTAATATCGCCGTCCCCTTACAGGGTAGGCAAGAAACTGTGTATGTAGCTAATTCCAAACGCATTCACCTTGCCCTTGTGTTTCTCCTGACAAACCCGCACTTCACATCCATACAACAATGTTTGTGTTAACCCACTTTTATATACTGCCTTCTCTGCCTCTTTCGATACTACTTCATTCTTTGCAATAGTCCACATACATCCAACTAGTCTCCGAGATGCATTCATCCGTATGTCGATGTCACCATCCATACTTCCAATTTTACAGAACATTCTGCACAGATATACAAAATCATCCACTTGTTATAGCAGTTTTCCATTTATACTAAGCTGATACTCATTTCCTGATACATTCTTAACAAAAAAAATCACCTTAGTTTTGGAGACATTTATATGATGATACATTCCACCTTTCGCCACATTAAAAGGATTTAATACAATATGCAAGTCACTTTTACTCTCAGATATTAATGCTGTATTGTATTATTCATACATTTAATTTCCACTTCTTTTAATGTGATCAGGCCCAGATTAAGGCATGTGCCAAGTGTGCCACGAGGAAAGGGGCCCCCTCCAACTGGCAAATAAGTCACTTTGACTGGTCATATTTATTTTGTGATAATATTATAAGTCAATATTTTTTATGTTTTTCGTAAAATTTATCCCAAACTAAGCTAGTAATTCCCTAATTGAAGGGCGCTGGTAGCCTGGTATTACGTGGAGTTCGACAGCCCACGCAGAAAAATTAACGCAACCTTTGTTTTTGGCAAACCCTAAACACAACATTTCTGCAGACAGAATTAACTAAATGTGACGTGAGAAAATTGCAGGAAAAGTTTTAAATAATAACATTACTTTTACTATAATAATACTATTGTTATTTTATCTGCAGACGGTGGATTACATAAAATGCAATTACACTGAAGTAGTCAATAATTATATAATGTCATGTATTATTAGCTATTAATTTACAGTACTATAATCCACTCAGTATACCAATTATTATAGTATTAACAATTAATATGTTAATAAATAACTCATGGTACTCACCATGATTGGTAAACGTTTGCAAAAACAAACAAAAATTATCTATAAATAAAATCATTCATGTCTGATGAATATGTAAGATTCATAATCATTCATTGAGGAACTAACTTATAAGGGCCCCAAGTTCTACTTGGCACAGGGCCCCCAAAAGTGTTAATCCTGGCCTGAATGTAATTCTATATTTCTTATAATATATTGGCAGGCTAAATTTTTCTATAATCCTAATGTGTCACGATTTAGTTTAACAAGTATCTTTGAAAATGTATATTTTAAAATGAAACTTCGGAAACAAGAAACAAAGAATATATACTAGGATAGCCAGTCTCATACAATTGTAGTCACGTGTTATAATATGATGAGTGTTGTATTATATGTATCAATTATAAAAATATCTTACCGTTGGGTACAATGTATGTAGGCTGAGTTAAAGATGGCACCTGGCACCTTGGGTGCATGGGGTGCTGCTTGCAAAGATGAACAAACCGCCAATACTAGAGAAATACATGGGATCTGAAATGAAAATACAGTAAAACTTTTTTAAATCCAAGCCCAAGGGATACCTAAGAAAAATTTGAAGTAACGAAAATTCAAACAAACCATTTTCATGAGTATCTAGATAGCTGGTGTACATAATAAATAAACTCAAAATACGCTACACATAAACACACATATTTTATATATTATGTTTTATAATACACACACACACAATAATAATTATATACATAAAACAACAAGAAAAATTCAAACGCAAAATATAAAATCTTGTAGAAATTCGCATCCAAAAATTAAAACTTAAATTAGAACTGATGGAAGCCGAGCCAACACATTCCTTATATTATATTCCATTCACGGTAGGAATTACTCTCTGAAAGGTATTTTTTCCTACCAATATCCTACTATATAGTAGATTTATGGTAGGGAAAAAGGCCTTTCAGAAGTCAATTCCTACGGTGAATGGAATATAGGCAACCCGCTCGCCACCGGTGCATAATTCCCCTCTTTCTTATTTTACTAAGGGCCGGTCTTAGGACTACCGGATAAATATTGCTATCGGGAGGTTAAAGTTAGCGACCAGATAAAGGTTATTAACCACTTTAATATTTTACACGTATTATGAATTGAATTTATCTGCCGGATCTGTAGAATCTGTAGGATAAATATATTGTTATTCAGAAAACGCAAGGTTGGTACTGTTTTTACTGGTGCGCGCATGCGCATAATCCTTGATGCTAGCGTTACAACTTGGCTAGTTGCTACAACGCTGAACATTTGTTCAATAATGGCGGCTAAAACCCACCTCGGTGGTGTAGTTGGCTAACGCGCTAGTAGTGTTGAGCTCGACTGCCGAGGATGGGGAGATCGAGGTTCGAATCTCGGT